>WHVE01001270.1:0-20613 GCA_015178995.1 Trichophaea hybrida
CTTCTTCTGTTCGTTGTTGAATGCCTTCGGTTTTCCGGCTATCTTTAATGCCAGCTGCACCTTCCACCCTTGAAGTTCCTTCCTATCTTCTCCTGAGAAGCTGGTGATATCGTTCACTTTTTCCTCTCGCTCCTCCCTGTCCGTCCTTTCTCCTGTTTCTCCCCTTCTTCCTTCCGTTGACTTCAGGATCCTGCTTACCTGTTGTCGATTTTCCGCCGCCAGATCCCTAAACTTCTCCATTTGAGGTTGAGCATCTTCCAGATCTTGTTTCAACTCCGCCAGGTCTGGATTTGCTTCCTCCAATGCTTGTTTTAGGATCCGGATTTCTTCAACCAGGTCCCCATGACTGCATGTTTGCGGTGCTTCTGTTGTTGCTGCTGCTTGTTGAGTATGCAGTAATTCCTGCTTCAGATTGTCCCTTTCCTGCATGACTTTTTCTCCTTCTGCCAACGATTCCGATATTCGTACTTCCGCATTCTTCACAGATTGCGGTTCCTTGAGCAATTCGTTCAGTCTGCTGGTCGTTGGTAGTTGGCTTATTGCTTTCAGCCCTTTGTTGATGTACCCGATGTGCTCCCTGAGCTGTACTTCGTTCATGGTTTCTGTATCCTTTGTTGCCACGATTTCCAGCTCCATCTGTAAGGCTCCGCTCAACGTGACATCGCGAGTCGATCGTGAAGATTCTCCGGACATCTTTCTCATGATGTAGAGAGGCGGCCGTGAGTAGGCGAGGTTCTGACAAACAGTCTCTGACTTTGTTTATGTTGCTTTGGATTTGTTGAACTGCCGCTTCGATTTCTGCTTCTAGAAACGGGTTGACCATCAACAGAAGAACACCTCGTGTTTGCTGGGTGTTGTTATGATGATTAGCGGGGTTGGTAAAGGAGCCGGATGCAACTCGCGGTCAACTCCCTTTCCCTTGTTCGCCTTTCGTTCGTTGTAATCTGCCCACGAGATTTGGCTTTCTATGTTCTTCTGTGTTGCCTTGATCGTAGATTCTGATATCGTTGATTGAGCTTTTGCTGCTCTACCGATTGTTGTATGTGTTCCTCCACAGTGATGTTCGCAGTAGCACGGTTCTTCGTTTTGGCAATCGACGTGAAGACCGTAGTACTTGGTCCAGCAGTTTTTGAATACTGCATCGTCGATTTGGAGACCTCCTCCATTGCTTGCTGCTTCTGTCCAATAGTTATTCCAAGGAGATACCGCTTGTGGTTCGTCCCAGAAGTATGCTTCCCATGGTTCTTCGGATTCGTTGAGGATAGCGTCGATGCTATCGAAGGCGTTCAGGGGTTCTTGTTCGAAGAGGTTGAGGGTTCGACCAGCGAGGTCGAAGAAATTAATTCGGGATTGTTGTGTTTTGTTGTTGTCGTATGCTGGCATTTAAAACAGCGCAGATCCTTCTCGTCGATGTTTCCACAGGCACACAACGCAGGAGTGTCTCCAAAAGCTGTGTACTGTGAGCTTGTTTTTGAAGTTTCCAACTGATTTAAACACAGAACAGAGGGAATTGCAAGGTCTATGGCAAAAGTAGCAGCCGCTTCGATGAAAATAGCCGCACATATACTAAAATATAACCGGTAGAATCGATTGTAGACTCGTTCTTCTGTCAAGGGTTCAAGGCTCCGAGTTCTAGGGGTTATAAAAACCAAACTAAGACAGAGGGGTTGTGCGGTGGTGCAGTGATCGTGGGTACTGTGTAACAAGCAAGAGACTCGAAATCCGGAATCACAGAAGTGAACAAAGGTTGGTGCCGAAGCTATTGATTGTTTTGTAGACTAGAGAACGAGTGAAGAACAAACCTATCCTCCGCGAATCCAGCATCCTTATATACAGTTAACGCGACCGTCGTCACCGTTGCCCACTCGTTCCAACATACATCCTAACTCCACCCAACTATGTACGCAACCCTTTCAGTCCGCGGCCTACGCCATATCCATCACACCACATTTACAACGCACCCAACGAAACCTGATTCCTTCCAACGAAACCTGATTCGCTTCGTATTACCTTTCCCCTTCATCGATCCTTATTCCTTCTTCGATCCTCACTCGACACAACCGTGACACGCACTGCGTCATTTTGTTGGAACTTGACGTCACAGCCGTACGGTAGGGACTCAAACTGATAGATTTCGACGCTTTGACCCAACAATCACTTGACAAGACTCTAGGAGGGTTTCAAATGGCCCTCAGAGTCGAATATAACATGCTGAGCATGATTCAGGCTGGAAGAGAAGTGCCGATTGTGACTCACAAACAGAAAAGCTCCTTCTCGAGTACGATGTTTGATATCACCAATGCTTTAGCCTGCGAGCTGCTCCCACGATTCTAGCACCTTGGATGGTTCACTTTGCACTGTATATATACTGCCGAATACTCCCTCCATTTCGATTCTTCTCCATCTTCTCTATCTACTCCATCTTTACTTATTTACTCTGATTATTGTCTTTGGACACATTAACCCTAACCCTGCCTTACCCCTCTTACCCGTCTTATATAAAGCTCAGAACATTGCGATGCCACCCAAAAAGATCCCATCCACCCCCTCCAAAACTGATGCCATTAAGGATACTCAACTCCTAGATGGTTTCGCGAAGCAGTTCATGGGCGAGCACATTCGGGGCCTTATTCGGATGTATGCGATTCACGGTGTCGAGGATAATGGTGCGATTGACTTCATGTATGATATCCTTTTCATGGACCCAGTGACTGCAAGGCACTTTAGACAGTTTCAGGGAATGTGGAAGCAGCGGGCATCAACACAACCACGACACATTGAATGGTGGAGTGTGTTCCGGGCGTTTCTCCGGGAGTGTTTCGACAAAACTCGGGTCCAGATGAATCGGTATCACAAAGAAAACCCACCCCTACCTATCGACAACGACTCCGACTCCGACTCCGACGACGACTCCTGCGACGACGACTCCAAACGTGGCAAAGCCCATGCGAAGTAAGGCAGCTGGTATCCTGGGAAACCGAAGCTGAACCCACCATCCCACAAACATGGAACACCACCTACCATTCTTGCCAATGTCCCTCCGAAGAAACGAAAACTGGATAACATTTCGACCGATGCCATCCCTACCGCCCCAAACCTCACATACACCTTCAGGGTCTGCATCATTGACCCTAAAAGCTACCCAGAAGAATACCTCCGTTGGGACGACGTCTTTGTGCACCACAGCGCAAACAGATGGCATCACTCACGAGTCGAGAATCCCACCGCAAAGACTCTACAACCTGCTGTCAGTTGCCTATGTCCCGCCAGGGATGTCAATTATATTCTTGGGTGTCTAGTCATGACGGGCGAAACCTCTCTGCGGCCATGTGATGAAACTCGACTGAATAGCAACGACTCCGTGGCCACCTTCTTCTCGGTTACAGCTTACAACCCTCTCATCGTTGTGGCTGTTCTGAAGGCAATGGCAGTTGCACTTTCAATTATTACAAGGGCTACTCCACGAACACCACCACTACAACCTCAACCATTTCTTCCGAGAACAACTGGTGCCTCCAAACCGACCAATTGCCCGACCCCTGCTGCCAGGTTCGTCGCAATAAACCACCCAGCAAAGACACAACCGGAGGTGACTGCCATTCGCCGCGTCAAGTTTGCCCCTCTCCAAGACGTGTCCGCTGCGCCGCTTGAAAAGGAGTCGTCATCTGTGCTGGAGGAATCAATGAATGACCCGGTAGTTGCACAATTAAGGAACGAGAGATCACAAGAGATGCAGCAGGGGATAAGGTAGGTAATGGCAGGGGTGTTGATAGAACGTGAGGCAATGTATGACGATGCGCTGGGGTCAGAGAGTGTTAAGCCATTGTGGTCGGTAGCAATTGGCACGCACCAAGATGCCAATCCCAGTATGAGCTTTACACAGCTCGAGGCGTTGAGTTTGACTCCACCTGGAGGTATTTTTGACTTATGATTTTTGGTAGGTCTAATAGTGCTGCGAATGAATAGCATACTGACACACGTGTTAGGTTCGTGTTTGGGCCGGGTGGAGTCGTTTTTTGCATTTTACAGAGTTGTTTTTAGTCTCATTTGGGTTTTCTTAGAATTATTGTCTTTGTTTTCGTGGCCGGGGGATGCTAGTGTTTGATTCACTCTTTCAGTACGTCCCTTATCATTCCAGCAATTGACTAGCAAGCTAACGACGCGTTAGGGATTTGATCTTTGGCATTGGTTTTCTAACATCGAGCATTGTATTTGGGCTAGCAAGGATTGTATCTACATCTTCAGGAGTCGTATTTTAGATTGTACACGACATTTTCGTGACAAGCTAATACAATATGGTCTGAATCTGCCCCTTTATGAGACCACTTTTTCACAGCGACATGTTGGTCCTTTTCCACACTGCTTTAACCTTCGTCTGCACCGTGGAGTCGAATTCGCAACTGCATCCACTCTTTCTGCTTTTCTGCCAGTTCTGCTTTCTGAAAATGACTCGAACAACAAAGCCACTGCACAAGGCCACATCCTCAATTCCAAAAGCCACACCGGCCACTCTTGGAGTTGTCTCCCCAATGCCACGTTTTGCAAACGGTAAAAAGAGGAAACTCACTTTGCAGGCTGACAGGCAGAAGCGAAAGCGGACGAAGGCTACAGCTTCATGTATCGAAGGTTCGACTACTGAGATCACCTCAGCATGTACACCGATTGCAGCCCTGCAGCCGTCTCTGCCCCCGCCGAATGCCGCCTCCATTTCAATATCGCCATCACCCAGTGTCATTTCCGGCGGTATTCGTTCAGCGACGAACCTTAGTCATCTCCGCAGTCCACACCCATCATCATCGGCTTCACAACTCATCACATCGTCTCCGCCAAATACACCGTCAACTTTGTCAGTCACGAGCAAATGATATGGGAGTCGAAGTGTCCTTGCACCAGGTGACCTTCGAGTTACTGCTATAGTGGAGACAATGCATCGCATGATGGAGAAACAACTACTGAGCGAGAGACCATTTCCAACTGAAGCTGAGTTAATGCTGGTAGCTTATACAATTTCGAGAGTGGTAGATACCGACTAACATCGTTTCTACACAAAGTGAGTAGAGTATTGCTGGCCCAAGGCATGCAGGCAAGAAGGAGTCAATATTAGCTTCCCAGAACGTCAGAAGCAGTGTCTCACGATAGTTCAGTATCTCCCAGAATTGCATTCTCATTGACTAACCGGCCGTATGTCTGATCAAAAACAGTTGCAATGCAGTCCGATCGCACCTGACCAAGAAGGCCCGTGTTCGTGTAGGGAGACTATACAACTTGCATCGTTTCGAAGACGATGATGAGCGCCTCATACACATCGACCAATTACTTTCAGATTTTACATTCACTGTGCGCCAATGCGATTGTACGAACGAACCTGAGGTGAGTCCTGTCAGCCATTCTCAGCATCGCTAACACCACCAGGAACGAGCTAGCTACTTTCTTGCTGAGGAGATTCCACGATTTCTATACCTCCATTTCTTCCAACGAATACGCAAACGCGGCAGGCATTTGGAGGGCTTCCATGATTAGATTCGAGAACAGACACCCCGGCACTGATTGTGTTAACATGTACGGCATTGCATCACGCACTGACAGAGTGGCAAAGAAATGGAGGTTCAGCTCCGACAAAGGTTGATAGCGATGACTTCGAGATCCGGCGGAAAAGGCCCGAGTGGGAGTACTACTTCAATCGAGATAATGACGGCGGTAAGTATGGCCTTTACAATGCAGGCAATTGCTCTAACATTTTGCAGAGACTTACACCGAGCTCATGAATATTTGGAATGATCTCCCATCTCCTTTAAGACAGAAGGTAATCAAGTCCATACGGGCGGCTCTCAACAACCTCATTCTACGTGAGAATGGAGCAAATAACACGCCTGCCGTTGCTACCAAACCTCGTCGGGTGGTGTTAAACAAGACTGCGATGGAAGCTTTGATGATGGAGCCGGACATTGAGACTCCGATCATTTCAGCGATCCGCATCCCCATTGCTAAAGATTTGTCTTTCGATGATGAGGATAGGGTTGACGATAGCGACAATGTTAATGACAACGAGCATCATGACATACACAGTGCCAGGAGTCGTGCCCAGCGATATCGTGGCCTCCAGCTGGATGATGATCAGGTCGAGAATGAGGGGGTAGCGGACGAAGACGAGGATGAGGATGTGGATGAGGACGAGGACGTAGAGTTGGAATCGGTGGATGACTGCGAAGGAGAGAGCAGTTTAGAGACTGTGCTTCAAGCTGGATGCGACGTGTAGGATGGCATTTGGAACGAGAAACTGTATATATTAGGTTAAAATATCGAACATCATGCACTTTAACATCACTGTACTGTATCCATCGCCCGAGCTGTGAGTGCAATTCAAGGCATTGTATAAATGACGCATGCAGTGAACAGTGCGTTATGTCAAGGTATACATTGCACTCAGGCGTCATATGATTAGTATTGTGGATCAATAGGTGTGTGCACCGTATAACTGCATCGGTACGAGATACTGCGTCAGTAACAGAGATACTGCGTCAATAAGAAATGGGTGCACTGCATGGCTGCGTTAGTAAGGAATACTACGTCAGGAGACGCAAACGCAACCCCCGGGGTCGTGTATACGTACGTGCAGTGTCACGCCACGTCGAGGCTCAAAAGGTTTCGATTTAAGTGCCCGATGCGCCCCAGACCTACGTACATCCTGGGCGCAACTTGGTTTTTTTCCCGATGCCTGGCCTGCAATTCGGATGTTACCCTGCCCAAGGTGTTCATCATCATGGAATTGGCCCAGGTACCATCTTCGAGTAGCTATATGTGTGTCGTGCAGAAAATGTTTCAAAGGTTGCATTGCTTTGTCGGTATAAAGAAGATGCTTCCAGAGATATCGAGGGTATACAACTCCAATCTCTTTCCACATGGTTTGTCTTTCGGGTTGGTATAAAAGGCATCTTAGTACAAGATGTTCCGGTGACTGGGGACCTCCATAGCGACATGGGCAGTGAGGGGAGTCAACATCATTGGTTGGTATTTTGTATAGGTAACTGCGGAAATATCCATGTCCAGTTCGTAGTTGGGTGACAGTAGATGCAAACTGGCGGTTGCCACTTCTGAAAATATTGTCTGGTTTGGTACGGAATATTCCAATATAGTTCTTTCCTTTCGCGGGATGTCTCATCCACCAATCCCCCCATTCTTGCATTTTTGCTGCTCGGGTTACCCTCCTGAGGTACGATAATGAGGTGTTATAGTAGGTAGGTGGTTTTTCCACAGTGGACTTTTTTGCCAATGTATCGGCAAGTTCGTTTCCAGGTACATCTGTATGGCCAGGAACCCATTGTACTGTGATAGTAGTTTTGAGTGCATGGAGGTTATTGGCGATGTTGGAGAGTGCCAGGGAAGTGGACTGTCCTGGGGCGGGTTTGAGAGTATTGAGACGTCGTATGACAGCTTGATTGTCTGTGAAAATCCATATATGTCTTTTGGTGAGGTTATTGCGTTGACAGATCTGAAAGCATTTCTGTGCAGCATGAAGAATACCAAGTAATTCAGCATCATAAACTTCCTGTTGATGGCCCATTGGATAGGTTGCTTCAATGACATCTTCTACGGTCATTTCAACTACTGTTCCTGCGCCAATGTTTTTGTTCAACATTGATCCATCTGAACAACAAACAATATTGTGGTCATCTTGTTTCAACATTGCATACTGGGCTTCGTGGGCTTTGGCTTCCTCTTCGTTTGAACGAGAATTAATTTGTGTTTTGACTCTACTCTCACTCCATGGTGGACAGGCTGTGGTTGAATAGGTTTCAATCTCCGAGCTGTTGGAAATCCATGGACTGAGGGTTGATAGGGTTTGGATAAGACGTGTTTCAAATTTGCGGTTATTTTGTTGCATACTGTCCCATGAAATCCAGGGTCCGGTTGGGTTACTAGACTCTGGGGTTTCATGCAATGGAGGGAAAGTCAATGGACAACGTTGTCGGATTGGATGCATTTTGGGAAACGTAAGTATTCAAATTGCATATTTTCTTCGCATGTGATTAAGTCGAACAGCTACTGGTGGCAGGGCTGTTTCATTGTGTAGCGCTATTGTTGGGGATGTACGGAAGGCTCCAAGGATGCACCAAAGTGCCATATTTTGAACTGTTTCAAATTTCTGTTGATATGTTGCTTGGCCCATCCACCAGACTTCAGCTCCGAAGTCGCAGATAGGTACAACACACGTATTGTATAGTTGTCGGACGGCGCTGGGGGTTAGTCCTGATTCTGTATTGGCTAGTGATTTGAGGGCTCCAAGGGGTCTTTTGCCGCTTGCGGCCTTCAGCATACCATGGTGTTTGAAGTTGATTTTTCTGTCAAACCAAATACCAATCCACCTTACCACATCTGGGCCAATGCCTTTTGTGCCGGGGGAAATGGTAGTGCCATTGGGTAGGGTGATCTTTTCGTCATCGGAGGTATCACCGTTTCGTTTATTGTGGAAGTGCAACATGTCTGACATTGAGTCATCAAATCGTACCGCATTGTTTTCTCCCCATTTGAAAGCTGTCCATGCAGCCGCCTCGCGGCATGTTGCATTATAGGCTTTTGATTTGCTTCGAACAACAATTGCAACATCATTAATGTAGGTTGGAGTGCAGGAGCTGGGGTAACGGGTAGTGAGTTCATAGCAGAGAGGACTGAATATAGGAGGAAGAGAATGGGGATGCAGGCGATCCCTGAGGGATTCCTGTCCGGACGGGGCTGAGGTCTTCCTTTTGTCCATCAAATGCCAGTGCTGTTGTACGGTCGGATAGGAAGTGGTCGACCCATAATTGAATTGCGGTCGGGTAGCCCAGTTGTCGTAGAGTTTGGAGGAGACGGTCTTTGGATACATTGTCGAATGCGCCACTCACATCCATAAAGAGGGCAGTGGTGATTTCCTTTGCATGTTTTCCTTGTTCAATTTCATGTGTGAGTGCCATTGCAGCATCTATAGCAGAGCGTTGTCTTCGTCCTCCTATGTGATCTTTGTGTAGCAGGTTGTATTTTTCAGCCATGTATGCAATTCGGTTTGCCATCAACTTGTCAGGATCTTCCCAAGGCAATTGAGACGGGCAACTGGTCGGTAGGCCTTAGGTATTCAATAATCAGGTTTTCCAGGTTTGGGTATAATCACAGTCGTTGCTTGTCGCCAACAGGTATGGTGATATCCAGTGGTTCCAAGTAGAGCAAAGAGACTGTTGAATTGTTCGGTGGCTGCTAGGTATGCTTGCCGGAGGCAGTAAAAGGGAAGCCCATCGGGTCCCAGGGCTTTACATGGTGCAGAGGTAAAAATTGCTTGTTTGATTTCTGTTGGGGTAAATGTAACCCATGGCAGAGTTGGTCGATTGGTGATATCAGTTGGGGAGGGTGCTACTGGAGGGGTGGGAACATGGTAGAACGGAATAATACTGCCTTTTGTTCAAAAGTTACAGCTGTTGTGTTGGAGAATGACAGGGGTGGTATCTGTTGGGTTTTCCTGGGTTTGGTATAACGGGGGCGGTAAATATCTCTGTACCTTGTGTTTGCTAAAAATTCAATCGTCATTGTTTCTTGGAGGTGCGGATATCCCGGAAATATTGGTTTCGAACTGCTTTGAATTTGATGTGATCACTTTCAGGCGGGTTTTCTTCCACTGCTTCTGGGCACGGTTCATCTGTGTTCGGGAGATTTTGAGTTGGGGTGTCCACCAGCGTTTTGAATGTGTTGTAAGCTGGAGAACTGGGGTAGATTCCTGACTGCATCAAGAATCATATCTCGGAGTATTCGGCTGATTTGTCAAGGTTTGATTCGGTTGGTTGTTCATGGAGATATTGCCAGACCATTCGTGAGGCATGGGAGAGTGTACTGAGAGTTATTGAGAATGAATCCCAATCTGTCTTATTCCAGTTGTATCTTATCGTGTTGGAGTCAGTGGTAACAAGTTCAGATTCTGCCAAGATATCAAAACGTATTGTTGCATGGTCTGAACCAGTTGATGCGTTGTCATCCACGGCCCAATTTGTAACCGAGTCATGGATGGCTTGTGAGGTAAAGGCTAAGTCGATAATAGAGGTTCCTTTGCCATTTCGGTAGTAGTATGTTGGGGTGTCTGGTTCATTGAGGAGGGAAAAGTTATTGGTTTCCATGATCTGAACAAGTTCGTCGGCGTGTTGGGTGTTTTGATTTGTGAATTCCACCATGTATGATTGGCATTCATATCACCAGCAATAATGCATGTTCAGGCAATGGGATTTTGGTGAAGCTTCTTGGAATGGTGTAGAGATTGGATAACCTTCATGTTCATTGTAAATATTGAAGACTGTGATTGGTGCAATTGAGGGGGTTGATATTTCGAGGACTTGAATATCAGGATCCTGGCTGATGTCGGTACGTGGGGAGATTTGATATAAGGGTTGTTTTTGGCCACATAGGCAATTGTTCTATTGTGTTTTCTTAAGTTTTTAGGTGGTATCAGTAGCTCAAATCCAGGGTGTGTTGTAATGAATGTATTGTCTGGGTTGAATCCGGTTCTTGGAGTAAAAGAAGGTCGGCCGTTCCAACTGCAAAGTCAAGAAGGGTATTGATGACTAAGGAGGAACGGTTGCAGTTGTGTTGTATAATTCGAATTTTGGTGGGTGAATTGGAAGGTTGTTTAGGCATGGGTGATGGTCAGGTGGTCTTTCATGAACTTGGCTCGTACCTCAACACGTATGGCAGTAATTGTTGGGCATTTAGAATAGTTGGCCCGGTGATTACCCTTGCAGTTGATGCATTGGATAACATCATGGACACATTGTTTGCCTATGCTGGGACATGATCCGCATGAGTGGGAGGTGGTGGTGTGAGGTTCTGCACATATGTTGCAGAAAGGTGATTGTTTGCATCGTAGGTAGGAATGGCCAAATTGTTGGCAGTTAGTACATTGGTCGGTTGGTCGGGATACCACAATTGGTCGGCTTTGCGTGTCTTGCCGTCTACTTGTACTCCATGATCTGAATAAGTTTTGCTTCATGTTCAGTACGGACTGCAATGACCATGGTGGTTGCCTTTTTATGGGGTCGAGTTTCTGGCTTTGTAAGAGATCGTGGTAGGGTGGCAAGCTTGATATGATTGTTGTTCATCTCAATATCTTCTTTCAATAATTTCATTCCTGTTTCACATTCAGGAAACATTGTAATGTCAATGGAATGAACCATCATTCGGATCCAGATTTCTTGTTTTTCGAGATTTTGTGCAGTTGTATCAACTGAACGAACTGTTTCTT
Source organism: Trichophaea hybrida (assembly GCA_015178995.1). Taxonomy (NCBI): domain Eukaryota; kingdom Fungi; phylum Ascomycota; class Pezizomycetes; order Pezizales; family Pyronemataceae; genus Trichophaea; species Trichophaea hybrida. Next base: position 11,255 of record WHVE01001270.1, read on the forward strand.
CAATAGCAGCCTGATGGGTAGTACCAAATCACAGGGCAGGCATCTGCTGTCAGGAGGACGAGATTGTGCTTGTAGTTGGCAGAAACATGTCCAAGATTGGCCAAAAGGTCTGCGTGGCATCGTCGGAGGGTGGCGTTGATCGCAAGCTTCAGTTGTGTAAGGTCCGCAGTTACTGGTTGATCACTGTGTCGGCCATTTACTAGTGTGCGTTGTTTTTTGGAGAGAGGACGGGGATTGAGAGTACGCCCATTCTCATCTTTTGGTGGGTCTTTCTTTGCGCATGTGGATGCAATTGCTGACCAGAGTGTGGGTTTGGGGGAGGTCCCTGCTGGGATGGCTGGAGTTAGTAGGTCTGTTGGTGCAGGTGGTGCATCTTTCTCTGATGCTTGGATTTGTACAAGGTATTCAACTCGGTGTCCAAGGGTTGCAATGGTATTGCTGGCAATTTCGTGTTTGGTTTCCATTGAAGCTAAGCGGGTTGCCAGTTTTCGGTTTTGGGTGGTGAGACGTTTGTTGATTTTGAGAATATCCTTGTGGAGTGGTTCAAGGATGGCTTTGAATACCTGATGAATTCTATCTTCATCTTTGTCATTTGCATTCAGCAGATTGGTGGATGGGTCCTGAAAGTCTTCATCTTCAGAATCGTCATCATCGTCAGAACATTCGTCATTGGTCTCGGTATCTCCTGGGGCATCTCCAAGTTCCAGATCTGCACTTTCAGGGTTTCTGAGATGGTCCCGGTTGGTTGGTTGTTGAGGTGGGGAAGATGGTTGTAGTTGTCCAGCAGGTGTCCTGGGATGGACATTACGAGTGGCCATACGGGTGCTGGAACGTGTACGATGGGCATTGAGTGACAGGTATGGTGAGGTAGCTGGCAGTCGGCGTGAACTTGCCTGATTGCCTTTCCTTCCTCGTTTGGATATATGGCCTGTCAAAGTGGTGTGTGATACAGCTGGGGCATCGATTGCAGAGAGTGGGTCGGAACTGGGGTTTGGATAAAGGTGCATTCCATAAGTACTGGAAGTCCCAGGTGGGGGTGGTGGTAGTATTGGGGAAGTCATTGAAGACTTTAGAGGGGTTATAAGGTGCTAAATATGTTAAAGAAATATAAATTTTCTGGGTATTTTAAATTGGTATAAATCTGACGTTTTCTGGTCAGCAATTGCATCCGAATGCGCAATGAAAGACCCACCAAAAGAAAGGAATCGGCGTACTGTGAATCCCTGTCCTCTGTCCAAAACACACTAGTAATTGCCCAACACAGTGATCAACCAGTTACTACGGATATTACACAACTGAAGCTTGCGATCAACGCCACCCTCCGACGATGCCACGCAGACCCTTTGGCCAATATTGAACATGTTTCTGCCAACTACAAACACAATGTTGTCCTCCTGACAGCAGATGCATGCCCTGTGGATATGGTACTAGCCCATAAGGCTGCTATTGAAGAAACAGTTGGTTCAGTTGATTCAACCGCACAAAATCTCAAAAAACAAGAATCCTGGATTCGAATGATGGTTCATTCCATTGACATTACAATGTGTCCTGAATGTGAAACAGGAATGAAATTATTGAAAGAAGATATTGAGATGAACAACAATCATATCAAGCTTACCACCCTATCACGATCTCTTACAAAGCCAGAAACTCGATCCCATAACAAGGCAACCACCATGGTCATTGCAGTCCGTACTTAACATGAAGCAAAACTTATTCAAAATCATGGAGGACAAGTAGACGGCAAGCCACGTCAAGCCAACCGATTTGTGGCATCCCCACCAACCGACCAATATACTAACTGCCAACAATTTGGCCATTCCTACCTACGATACAACAATCACCTTTCTGCAACATATGTGCAGAACCTCACACCACCACCTCCCACTCATGCGGATCATGTCCCAGCCTAAGCAAACAGTGTATCCATGATGTTATCCAATGCATCAATTGCAAGGGTAATCACTGGGCCAACGATTGTAAATGCCCAACAATTACTGCCTTATGTGCTGAGGTACGAGCCAAGTTCATGGAAGACCACCTGACCATCACCCATGCCTAAAAAACCTTCCCATTCACCAACCGAAATTCAAATTATACAACACAACTGCAACCGTTCCTCCTTAGTCATCAATACCCTTTTTGACTTTGCAGTTGGAACGGCCGACCTTCTTTTACTCCAAGAATCTGGATTCAACCCAGACAATACATTCATTACAACACACCCTGGGTTTGAGCTACTGATATCACCTAAAAACTTATGAAAACACAATAGTACAATTGCCTATGTGGCCAAAAACAACCCATATATCAAATGCTCCCCACGTACCGACATCAGCCAGCATCCTGATATTCAAGTCCTTGAAATATCAACCCCCTCAATTGCACCAATCACAGTCTTCAATATTTACAATGAACATGAAGGCGTATCTAATCTCTTCACCATTCCAAGAAGCTTCACCAAAATCCCATTTCCTGAACGATGCATTATTGCTGGTGATATGAATGCCCATCATACATGGTGGAATTCACATATCAAAAAACCCAAACGCGCCGACGAACTCGTTCAAATCATGGAAACCAACAACTTTTCCCTCCTCAATGAACCAGACACCCCAACATACTACTATCGAAATGGCAAAGGAACCTCTATTATCAACCTAGCCTTTACCTCACAAGCCATCCATGACTCGGTTAAAAATTCGGCCATGGATGACAATGCATCAACTGGTTCAGACCATGCAACAATAAGTTTTGATATCTTGGCAGAATCTGAACTTGTTACCACTGACTCCAACACGATAAGATACAACTGGAATAAGACAGATTGGGATTTATTCTCAAAAACTCTCAATACACTCTCCCATGCCTCACGAATCGTCTGGCAATACCTCCATGAACAACCAACCGAATCAAACCTTGACAAATCAGCCGAACTACTCCGAGATATGATTCTTGATGCAGTCAAGCAAACTACCCCAGTTCTCCAGCTTACAACACATTCAAAACGCTGGTTGATACCCCAACACAAAATCTCCCGAACACAGATGAACCATGCCCAGAAGCAGTGGAAGAAAACCCGCCTGGAAAGTGATCACATCAAATTCAAAGCTGTTCAAAACCAATATTTCCGGGATATCCCCACCTCCAAGACAACAATGTGGATTGAATTTTTAGGAAATGCCCAAGGCACAGAGATATTTACCTCCCTCCGTTATATCAAACCCAGGACAACCCAATGGACACCACCCTTGTCATTCTCCAACACAACAGCTGTGACTTTTGAAGAAAAGGCAGTATTATTCCGTTCTACCACGTTCCCACCCCCACCAGTAGCACCCTCCCCAACTGATATCACCAATCGACCAACCCTGCCATGGGTTACATTTACCCCAACAGAAATCAAACAAGAAATTTTTACCTCTGCACGACGTAAAGCCCCGGGACCCGATGGGCTTCCCTTTTACTGCCTCCGGCAAGCATACCTAGCAGCCACCAAACAATTCAACAGTCTCTTTGCTATACTTGGAACCACTGGATATCACCCTACCTGTTGGCGACAAGCAACGACTGTGATTATACCCAAACCTGGAAAACCTGACCATTCAATACCCAAGGCCTACCGACCTGTTGCCCTTCTCAATTGCCTTGGGAAGATCCTTGAAAAGTTGATGGCAAACAGAATTGCATATAAGGCTGAAAAATACAACCTACTACACAAAGATCAAATAGGAGGACGAAGACAACATTCTGCTATAGATGCTGCAATGGCACTCACACATGAAATAGAACAAGGAAAGCATGCAAAGGAAATCAGTACTGCTCTCTTTATGGATGTAAGTGGTTGCAGGTGGTCATGATTAGGGTGCGGCTCTGTGGGTCGCTCGCGTAGTTAGCTTTAGTGCGACTTCGGCTGCATCACCAATAACATTCACTTCCACATGTACGAAATGGTCCATTTAACCACATTGGTAGCAACACTCGACTTCTGACAGCCTCATAAGCATCAGAATCGATCAATAACTACGCACGATGGTTGATTCACCCAGTTTACCCTCGAACAAGTGGAATGCCAGTGGCTCGGAGACATCGCATGCGTCATCCGACTTCGCAACCATTCCTGCTACGCACGGCGCACACGACGCGCAGGATATCAGTTTTAAGGACAGAATCGACCAGGCCGAGTCAATTAGGTTTAGCAGCAAGTTCACGACCTTAGCAGCGGGCTTCGAACCTGCGGAACGTCGCTCAGCAGAATACGTCACGACACGAAAGAATATCATCGACGACGGCCTAGGGCACTTGTCTGACCAAGCAATCAACTGGATCAAGGCTACAGAGGTCGTCCGGCTAGAGATCATCGATGCTGGCCTGTTGGAGAGCCTCGAACATGCCGAAAAATTCGCCAAGATTTGCGAACTCAACGAACGTTGGGCCGCTAATGTCAAGGAGTTGGAGGATGCTGAGCCTGTCCTAGGTCCGAACAAGGAGTTGGCGGCAGCTCATCAAGAAATAGACGAGTTGGAGGAAGAGCTCCGGCTCGATAAGTGTCGCTCTGCCAAGGTGGAGAGGCGGCTGGAAAAGTGCAAGTCGGAGCCGGAGTCAACGGAGCACACCGCCGACCACACCGCCGTTGCACAGCTCCGGCTAGAAAAAGATATGCTGCTGCACCAAGTCAAAAGTCTCTCCTCTGAGAAATGCGAGCTTCAATCCGAATTGAAAGGGTTCGAGCGCGTCATTCAACGACTCACGACTAACCAAGTACATGCGACTCCAGCGCCCTACACCTCCGAACCGACCCCAGGCTCATTCGGCAACTGTGGCTCCTCCGAGTCAACCCCTGGCCCGTCAGGAAGCCGTGGTTTCTCCGTCAAATCATCTAACCTTCCAACGTACGATGGCAAACGAACTCTGGATGATGTCACCGCTTTCCTGTTTGCTTTGGAACGACACTTCAAGAATGCTGCCCAGGCCATCGGATGGGTCGGCACTACGGGTTGGGGCGAGCATGCGGTGCTGCAACTGAAAGGAGACGCAGCGATCTGGGCCATGCATCGTTTCCCAATAAGTACGCCTATAGAATGGTCCACCTTTTGAACGGAGTTGAAAGCTAAGTATATCCCGTCCAACGCCTTGGACCTGGTCAAACGCGAATGGGAGGAGCTGAGCCTAAAGAAAGGAGAACGCGTCTCAGAGTTTAACGAGCGTTTCTGTCGCCTCCGTTCGAAGTTAGACCCACAACAGCCGATGCCAGCCGAAATATTAGCCGACGCTTATGGGTACAAGATTGAAAAGGGCATCCAGGGAGTTTATAAAGACTTGGTTCGGTATATTGGCATGCGCGACAGGACTCCAACCCTTGAGCAGTGCATGGAACACCTGGCCGCGTTGGGCACGTCTCACAACAAGTCTCAATCCGCATGCGGCTCCAACGCGAATACTAATACAACTACGAAAGCCTCAGCTAGAAAAATGGACTCCAAGAAAAGCGATACGACTAGCACAACTGGCACGGCCAAAGACGACGGTTCAACCTGTTACAACTGCGGTCAGGTGGGCCATATCTCTCGCAACTGCCCGAACAGTCACTTGATGAAGAAGCTACTCAAGCAAGCTTTGGTCAGCAAAGATGCCCCGAAAGTTAAGTCTGGCCACCTGCGCAAGGACAAGGAAAAGGGAGGTGCGCCATCCGGGCGAAAAGAGAGTGCACGGCTTACCAAGGAGAAAGAAGTCAAGTCGGAGACGGACAGTGAAACTGGAAGCGAGTTGGAGTATCTTTCAGACTCGGACTCTGAGGCGGAAAAAGTCAAAGGAGGACAGTAGCTGCGGCTGTACCTTCCATAAAAACACCATCATGTACAGTATCATAAAAAAAGGGTGGCAGGCTTGTGCCAGATAGTCAATTTAAGTTGTTCACCCGTTACCATCACTTGAAAATCAGCAAACTAGATGATTCAGTGGTTGACCTTCTAAGGTTTAAGGGCAAAATACGATACCAAACGGAAAAGGGATGGTGGAGCAGGAGAAACGCACGAATAGTGAAGGACGATGGCGCATCGGAGAACTATGTGGGCCGGAAATTCCTCGAGGAGCTTAAACGCCAAGAGGCAGCCCTGAGCACACAGAATGCAGGATGGATGATTGTGGAAACTGCCAATGTCAATGCAGAAGACGGCATAGAGAAACGCCAACGAGTCAAATTGAAGCTGAGACTGGGGTCGTCATACTTTATTTATTTATTTATTTATTTATTCATCATACAGCATGCAGCCCGTAGGCTATGGCCAGTGAGGTACAAACAAATAACCAAGAACAAGAACAACAAATGAAATCGAACAAAGGAAAAACGAAAAACCCCTGGCTAGGTAGCACCGCTCTGCAGTCCCCTATCACCCCTGCCCTAGTTACAAAGAAATTTCAAATAAATGATAGCGGTTTGTAACACGCTTCATACAATAATAAAATATCTGTCAGTCTCATTCGGCTTGGTCCTGCATATCATGCGGGTTCTCCCCCTGGAGTTTACCCTCCTCCTTCCTTCCCCGTTCAAATTTCATCCACCTCTCAACTCTCTGCTTCTCCTTCCTTTTCATCATCATCCTCCCCATCATCCCCTCCTCTCCCACTCTGATGTTCATCCACCATATCGTTGACAGTTCCCTGGCCTGCAATTCGGATGTTACCCTGCCCAAGGTGTTCATCATCACGGAATTCGCCCAGGTACCATCTTCAAGTAGCTATATATGTGTTGTGCAGAAAATGTTTCAAAGGTTGCATCGCTTTGACGGTATAAAGAAGATGCATCCAGAGATATCGAGGGTGTACAACTCCAATCTCTTTCCGCATGGTTTGTCTTTCGCGTTGTTGTAAAGCGCATCTTAGTACAAGATGTTCCGGTGACTGGGGACCTCCATAGCTACATGGGCCGTGAGGGGAGTCAACAGCATTGGTTGGTATTTTGTATAGGTAACTGCAAAACTATCCATGTCCAGTTCGTAGTTGGGTGACAGTTGATGCAAACTGGCGGTTGCCACTTCTGAAAATATTGTCTGGTTTGGTACGGAATGTTCCAATATAGTTCTTTCCTTTCGCGGGATGTCGCATCCACCAATCCCCCCATTCCTGCATTTTGGCTGCTCGGGTTACCCTCTTGAGGTACGATAATGAGGTGTTATAGTAGGTAGGTGGATTTTCCACAGTGGACTTTTTTGCCAACTTATCGGCAAGTTTGTTTCCAGGTACATCTGTATGGCCAGGAACCCATTGTACTGTAATAGTAGTTTTGAGTGCATGGAGGTTATTGGCGATGTTGGAGAGTGCCCGGGAAGTGGAGTGTCCAGGGGCGGGTTTGAAGGTATTGAGACGTCGTATGGCAGCTTGATTGTCTGTGAAAATCCATATATGTCTTTTGGTGAGGTTATTACGTTGACAGATCTGAAAGCATTTCTGTGCAGCTTTAAGAATACCAAGTAATTCAGCATCATAAACTTCCTGTTGATGGCCCATTGGATTGGTTGTTTCAATGACATCTTCTCCGGTCATTTCAACTACTGTTCCTGCACCAATGTTTTCGTTCAACATTTATCCATCTGAATAACAAACAATATTGTGGTCATCTTCTTTCAACATTGCATACTGGACTTCATGGGCTTTGGCTTCCTCTTCCTTTGAACAACGATTAATTTGTGTTTTGACTCTACTTTCAATCCATGGTGGACAGGCTGTGGTTGAATAGGTTTCAATATCCGAGCTGTTGGAAATCCATGGACTGAGGGTTGATAAGGTTTGGATAAGACGTGTTTCAAATTTGCAGTGATTTTGTTGCATAATGTCCCATGAAATCCAGGGTCCGGTTGTGTTACTAGACTCTGGGGTTTCATGAAATGGAGGGAAAGTCGATGGACAACGTTGTCGGATTGGATGCATTTTGGGAAACGTAAGTATTCGAATTGCATACTTTCTTCACATGTGATTAAGTCGAACAGCTACTGGTGGCAAGGCTGCTTCATTGTGTAGTGCTATTGTTGGGGATGTACGGAAGGCTCCAAGGATGCACCAAAGTGCCATATTTTGAACTGTTTCAAATTTCTGTTGATATGTTGCTTGGCCCATCCACCAGACTTCAGCTCCGAAGTTGCAGACAGGTACAACACACGCAATGTATAGTTGGCGGACTGCACTGGGGGTTAGTCCTGATTCTGTATTGGCTAGTGATTTGAGGGCTCCAAGGGCTCTTTTGCCGCTTGCGCCTTCAGCATGACATGGTGTTTGAAGTTGATTTTTCTGTCAAACCAAATACCAATCCACCTTACCACATCTGGGCCAATGCCTTTTGTGCCGGGGAAATGGTAGTGCCATTGGGTAGGGTGATCTTTTCGTCATCGGAGGTATCACCGTTTCGTTTATTGTGGAAGTGCATCATTTCTGACTTTGAGTCATCAAATCGTACCGCATTGTTTTCTGCCCATTTGAAAGCTGTCCGTGCAGCCGCCTCGAGGCATCTTGCATTATAGGCTTTTGATTTGCTTCGAACAACAATTGCAACATCATCAATGTAGCTTGGAGTCCAGGAGCTGGGGTAATGGGTTGTGAGTTCGTAGAAGAGAGGACTGAGATAGAGGAGGAAGAGAATTGGGGATGCAGGCGATCCCTGAGGGATTCCTGTCCGGACGGGGCTGAGGTCTTCCTTTTGTCCATCAAATGCCAGTGCTGTTGTACGGTCGGATAGGAAGTGGTCGACCCATAATTGAATTGCGGTCGGGTAGCCCAGTTGTCGTAGAGTTTGGAGGAGACGGTCTTTGGATACATTGTCGAATGCGCCACTCACATCCATAAAGAGGGCAGTGGTGATTTCCTTTGCATGTTTTCCTTGTTCAATTTCATGTGTAAGTGCCATTGCAGCATCTATAGCAGAGCGTTGTCTTCGTCCTCCTATTTGATCTTTGTGTAGCAGGTTGTATTTTTCAGCCATGTATGCAATTCGGTTTGCCATCAACTTTTCGAGGATCTTCCCAAGGCAATTGAGAAGGGCAACAGGTCGGTAGGCCTTAGGTATTGAATAATCAGGTTTTCCAGGTTTGGGTATAATCACAGTCGTTGCTTGTCGCCAACAGGTAGGGTGATATCCAGTGGTTCCAAGTATAGCAAAGAGACTGTTGAATTGTTTGGTGGCTGCTAGGTATGCTTGCCGGAGGCAGTAAAAGGGAAGCCCATCGGGTCCCGGGGCTTTACGTGGTGCAGAGGTAAAAATTGCTTGTTTGATTTCTGTTGGGGTAAATGTAACCCATGGCAGGGTTGGTCGATTGGTGATATCAGTTGGGGAGGGGCTACTGGTGGGGGTGGGAACATGGTAGAACGGA
>WHVE01001271.1:0-20608 GCA_015178995.1 Trichophaea hybrida
ACTTGTACGAGACGGGCAAGGTTTTCAGAGATTTCAAATACTGGTACTCAGCCTGAATTTTAGACAAATATAGATATGGTAATAATTACCCAGAATTCTGTAAGAGCTTGGGTCATTGTCGTTGCTACAATTGGCGTTACGGTAAAGGGTTGAAATCTAACTGTGGATGTCTTTGTGACAGTCCTTATGTTCAACGGAATCGTTTGTAAAACTCACCGTTCTTGGCTCAAGAGGCCCACTACTTTTCCAAGATCAGATGCGCGCTTTTGGGGGTTAAATGAAACAGTCCAGCCTATAAATTCTTTCTGACGAATCTTTAGCTCAGTATCTGATAGTGATTGCATAAGTTTGTCGGTAACATGTTCAACTTTATCTTCGCTTTTTAAGTGCTCCAGCTGTGTGTAGAGGCGGGTGGACGCGTCGAATGAAAGGGATTCCGTCACATAATCTGCATTGTGTGATAGAATATCGGATAGTTGATTCCCAAACAGAACCCAAAGACAAAGCATGCCAAAGGAGTAGATATCAGTCTTCTTAGCATCACTGGGTGTGTACCCCCCGAAATCATGCTCATGAGCATTCTACGACCATGACTTCGGCAGCAAAAGTCTTCCTGCCTCACCATTGTTAAGGGTAGAATATCCGAAGTCGGCCACCTTCACTGTACCCTTGCCGGTAGTGTCCTTAAATACTAGCACATTTTGCGGATTGATATCACCATGACTCACATCTGTGACAATGTTAGACTTCCGAGGCCCAAGCGTAATAGTGATTTGGAAATAGCAAACCATAAGCATGCACAACCAGGATGGCACTCCCAATGTCGGCACAGACATTGAGCCGGTGTTGAGAGCAATTGTGTATCGAGAGAGAAATTGAATTTTTTATCGTACAAAGTCTATCAAAGAGAAAACCTATGTCTTTATATACTCAAGGAAAAACTAAGATTCCACGGAGAAACCATTGTGAACTATATTACAAATTGACCAGTGTGTTACAATATGCTACTTGACCGATGTCAACTGTCATGACGGTGCGGTCGTCGACGTCATCTATCATGACGGTGCGGCCATCTCTGGATGGGCCTATGGTTGCGTAGGACTTCATGACGTCCATGCCTCGGCCTGATGGCATGCCTGCAGGCCTCGGCCTGACATCATGACACCGTACTTACCATAGTATATAAGAGAAGTTATTCTCCACGTATATAGACAATAAGACAAGACAACTCTAGAACTCCTAAGTTTAACACAGTGGCTATGCAAGTGGCGAGTGACTCACCATGTATGAGTCTACTCGGCGACCTCACAGAACATTGTAGTAGGCCGATGGCCTTCGGGCAAAACCATGAGTCAACAGCCGGCCATTGATAGACATATCCATACCTTTACTCGTGTTCATGAACTGTTGTAGATCCCACGCTTCTTTTCCAAAGGCCAGTATTAGGACAGCTATCTCGGTTCTGCGCTCGATTTCCCAGAAAATACCCTCAATGTTGACTACATGTGGGTGGTTATGGTTTGCGGGCTGACTCCATATGAGTACCTCTGATATCATCGGCAAGAAGTTGATGATTGAATCGCGGGAGTCCGAGTTCTGCATGAGCATAAAACCTTTTGAATGCAAGAAGCATGTCGGCGTTAATTGTTGACTGGCTTATCGTCCCAGAGCTACCCTTGCCGAGATTACCAAGAGCAGCCTGCTATCTGATGGATAGGTAGTCAACAATACATTTTTGAACAACTGAAAGCAATACGATCAGATCGTTTTGGATATCGCCGTTGGTGAGACCTGTTGGGGCGGCAGATTAGCGGGTAAACATTCCATTAGAATGTGAAGGGTTGTGCGATGTAAATATGGCGTATGTTTGAGCTGTGGGGTACAAAATTGTAACTAGAATGACGGCGGAATGGTACAAGTATTCACGTGATTCTTTCGTTTTGTTTGTTTCACACGTGATTCTTTCTTCAGTTAGTACTACCACCTAGACCTTATTAAGACCCCAGGCTTGAAGAAAGGGGAATTTTACATGCTGAGTACGGAACAATGATTGTTGTGTACAGTGACTTTTTGTCAACTGCTAATCTACTGACGGATTAATGTAAGCAGCGGACGATACTGCGCAATCAAACCTTTAACTGAAACCGACGGCAGTGTGCATAAAACATTCAGCCTCATGCAAAACAAATGTTAGTTGGTACGTACAACGCAGCCCAGTCGCTGCATCATGCTGCATATCTAGCTTACAGCATTGCCTCATGCACATGCATGCACAAGAGTTTGTGAACATGCATATGTACCCGTCAGGGATAAATCGACAAACACCGAAAACCAGTGGAGTAATATCACATGCAAACAAACGCTGCCTGATTTGATTGACCAATACCAAACCCTACCGCAGTTTGATAAGGCGCTCTGCAACACGCACGCCCATTGTGCAAAACGCGCTATTAGTTGAAAAGCATATGGTGCATTCCACATGCTCTGGTAGGAATGCATGTCGCCTTCCGACTGCGGCTGTGCACGGTCCCGCAACAAACCATCACAAATCAAAATAATATTTATTATTTTCAGACTTACTACCGCAAGCAAATTAATTTATATTTTGACCGCAGCCTGTCAGTGAATGCGACTTCCATTTGCTGGGAAGTGTGATGCTGTCGCCTAGCACGTTGGATGTGCACAACATGTGATATGTTACCCATATAGAACACGACGCAAAACAAAATTTGCAAACTCACCACAACGATCACATCCGATCGTCAGGTGCACCACCGGCGGTTTCCGAACTCGCCTCGTTCCCCACTAAGTATGAATGTTGTTACCAGGCTGAATAAAACCGTTATCTGTTTCTTCCTGAACGAAGAGCCGTTTGAGGAATTATGGCCGATAAGAAAATTGCCGTTCGTATTCGGAATTGTCAGTCGGGACACAATCCCAACAAATATTAGTTGGCCATACTCTAAACTGAGTATAACGCGGGAAGAAAGTTTCGATTCGTAGTAAATTGAGCCTCTTCCCCCAGTCAATGCCCCAGTCACATTAAAAACTGATTTCCACAATGGGGTGTCTGGATTAATAATGCCACACCCGAGTACCCATATATCAAAAGCCATCCTTAGTCCCAATAGTTTCAATATCACAGCAGCCCGATCCTTCCTCAGGCTCAACCCTAGCCGCAGATTACAGCCAAACACAATTCTTTCTAAGGATCCAAAACATGACAACAGAGACGATCATAAGTAATCGCTACCTTGTTCTTCACAGGCTCGTCGAATTACTGGACCAACTGTTTCCCAACCAATGGAGCCTAAAGGTACGCACCATACACCGTTCGCGTCACTCGTGATGTAAATCGGGAAGAAGAAAGTTAGGCTCACAGTACCTCCCCTCCAGACCCAAGGCGATTCAACCTTGATTAAAGCACCAAGAGCACTCAGCGAGGTATACTACGTAGTTTCGCAATAGAAATTACCCTTATCAATGACTAAGAGATGACAAGGATCAAATCAACTCTGTTCAAGACTTAGACGACTGATTATGCGGGCTAAATTGTAATAGCAGGAATGGTCTCAGGTGGCTTCTAGGCTGCGGCCTTTGGTTGTGGCATGAGCGCCGTGATGTCTTTGGTGTCAGTGGATTTTGTTATTGGTGATTCTGTCTCGAGCATAGCCTGTTTGAAACTTCTATCAACTGTTTCCAATCGTATATTAAGAATGCAACGGATTTTATTCGAGCAGCTCGCACCGTGGGCATTGCAAGGCAGATTTTTAGTCGGATGTTCCAATTGTACTCCCGGGATATTCTGTGAGCCTGAGAAGAAACAGCTTGCGTGTGAGCCGTCAATGCAGTTTGATGCTAAATTCTCGTCCCACCCAAACGCACAGTTAGCCATGTAGTTGGCAGGGATACGCTTGAGAATCCTCATTGTTGCTGTTAGTTGGCAATTTGAGGGGCTGCTTCTACACCCCCAGTTTTCGACGAGTATTGTAAGCAGCAGACTACAAGTATATTCCTTAACATTCTTAGAACAGGAAGGCTTTATTTAATCGGCCAAATAGCCTACTCTCTTTGTCGTGAGTCTTACATCGTTGTGACGCAAGTGGCCTCTCTAAACGCTCTCATCGTATCTGCTTGAACAACAGCTTTTATTGGTACGGTTACGACCCTAAATCTCGCTGGAATAGTGGTATTTAATTCACCCTTTTAATCAAGAGTCAATCTATTGCTTACTCTCTCCTCTGCACAGAATTACTCAGGTGCATACCTTGTACTTAGCGAATCTTTTTCGAGGTCGTGATGGGGCCCAAAATCGATAGCCTTCGAGAGCAAATTGGAACGCTACGGAATAGTACCCCAACTGGAAACTGCTTTGTGAGCCCACACGATCTTAAGCTCTCTTCACAAGAGCTGCTGTCACCGAAGCAATCAAAGAATGTGTTCAAGAATTTGCTGTCCAAGAACATCAAGAAACGACGGTCGTGAACTGGATTATCGCGGATGGGAAAATCCTTTTCGGAATCCTTATCTGGAGGAAATGGCTGAACAAATTGATCAAGTTTATTGAGCATGATGTACTCGACTCCAAACTACCACTCGAAGAAAATCTGGCCTCAAGGATCGTGGAAAATGTTGGATGGGATTTTGCTCACAACGCACAGTGGGAGTTTCTTCCCAAAACGCTGGAGAAAGAAATGAGCGACTACCATTCCCATATTCCGGACCAGGTGATCTTGCCATTCATCAATGAGACTCGGATAGGAGAAGGGAATTTCGGCGAAGTTTTCGAAATGTCAGTATTGCCATCATTGCAAACTATGATTCCAGAGAAAGTACGTTTAATCCATTACAGATCTGTGCAATGATCTAATCGAAACAGAATGCAGAGGTTATTGTCGTGAGGAAGTTATTAAGGAAGGACCGGTATTTGGAGCGAGAAAAAGAATGTCTTCAAATTTTAAACCACCTCCAACATGACAATATTGTTAAGCTCTTGGCATCATACAGACATTGCGGGAATCATCACTTTCTATTCCCAAGACTCCAAATGAACCTAGATCAGTTTCTGAAAAGTCCGGAGCGTATTGGGGAGTTTAAGAATAACTTCACATTCTACACAGCTCTGCATGGCCTTGCTTCAGCTTTAGAAAAGGTTCACACCCTAAATCTCAACGCCAAAGATCATGATGTGGAGCTCGGGCGGATTGGATACCATCATGATCTTAAACCAGCCAATGTCCTAGTGGATTCCAGAACCTTCTATCTAGCGGATTTCGGACTTGCCAGGTTGAGGCCAGAGGATGAAGGATCACGAACAGACTGGAAATCAGGCCTAGCAGATTATGTCGCACCAGAGTGTATGGACGAAAACATGAAGGAACAAAAAGTGGGGCGCTCACTAGATATATGGTCATTTGGGTGTATGATTTCTGAAGTTGCTGCATACATCGATGGCGGTCCGAGTGGTGTGGAAGACTTCCGGATACAACGGCTTGCACCTAGCCACAGATCGAATATGAAGAATCAGTACTTCTTTTCTCAAAACAACCTAAAACCGAAGGTTATCTCTTGGTTCGAAAATTTCAACGCCGGATCCGGAAGCAGGGTTCTCCGAAATCTGCTGGAGGCAGCGCTCCATATGCTTAATGTTAAACCAACCAAGCGTCCCAAGGCCGAGAAGGTCCATGATCAACTGTCCTTCCTGAGCCTCGAGGCCCTCTTTAGTGCTGTTCAGCAAGCATTGTCACAATACCTTGGAATGTTCCAAGATCAAGCAGACAGAGGGATACCGTTCACAACGATCCAGGTTGAAAATGCACGTCTTGCTGCTTGGGGTAGAGTTTTACAACTCACTGGAAGCGGCAAATGGTTAGATGGTATTGAAGCAATTGGCGATAAAGCCCACGATAGTCGTCACATTCTCACCAGCTTGCTTGAGAAATTCAACCTGAACATCAAAGCGAACGAGACTGTGTCAGATTTAGCAGCCACTGTTTCAATTTGCAAGCCATTTCACGAAGACCTTCAGCGGCTCATAAAGAAGCTGTGTCAATTACTTTCACCCAAAAATCAAGAAAAGCTAAGACAAGAATGGCTAGCGAATTCGCTGGATAACAATGGCGAAGCCCTCCAACATATCGAATCAAGCGCGTGTTCTAATCAAGATTCGGAACTTCGAGACTTGGCAAAGACCAAACAAGAAATTCTACACCTGATAAGTGACGATAATCACAAATCCTCGGCGGAAAGCGCAAGATTGAAGCCAAATGAACTTCAACCTGGAAGCAACTTTAGTGATATTGATGGACTTTCAATTAGTCGATATCATAATAAGCCAGTATTTGTTGAAAATGTCTCTCACACATCGAACTGGAACGAAATGCCGGAGCCCGAAAGAGAACAGTACATGCAGCAAATGACTGAAATTTTTCATTCATTTTTCAAACGTGACGGTTTTCGCATCCTGGAATGTCTTGGCTTCGTCATACCCACCTCGGGCGTCTCTAATCAGCATGGCTGTGCTTTCGTTTGGGCCTTCCCCACATTCAAACCACAGCTATCATTACAACCCAAAGAGCCAACTCCTATCAGTCTCTACAGTATTCTAAAGTCGCGTAAGAAAATTGAACTTCCGCTCGGTGCGAGATTCCAGCTGGCATATAAGCTTGTCCATTGTGTAGGGGAGCTTAACATAGTGAAGTGGTTACATAAAAACATCAATTCGAGGAATCTGGTATTTTTTGAGGGAGATGGAAGCGGTTCAGCACTTTCGGAAGTTCTTCAGAATCCTTACTTGGTTAATTTTCGTTACTCGCGGCATGCAGAGAAAACATCCCGAACCGAAAAGCCAGCCAATGGCATGAATTTACAGCATTACCAACACCCAGAGTACTCCCCCAGTGAAGATTTTCGAGAGATCTATGACTATTACAGCATCGGCATAGTTCTACTAGAACTAGGTAGTTGGACAACCTTGGACGAATATCTCAAGCATAACAAACAAACCAAGTCAAATCCAGCCGCATTTCGCCTTGAGTTAATCAATAAATACGCACCACGGTTGGATCACATTATGGGAACGACCTATAGAGACGTTACACTTGCCTGTCTTAAGAGCGACTTTGGCCAAGGCTCAAAGGAAGAAGGACAAACTGTACTTGGGGAGTTTTATAATAAAGTTGTTTGTCCTTTAAGTGAATTATCAAGATCTCCAATATAGGTATATGTGAGCAATGAGGGATGTAACGGGTCGGCGAGGTGCAACGTGGGCAGTAGGGCGAGTGATGCGGAGAAGGGTGCATCAACGGTGCATAGTTTCCTACCTTTTAACATCGAAGAAAATGTCTGAGCGATATTTGTTACATTTCTTAGTGCACAATTATTTTTCTATTACATGAAAACCTATATTTAATTTCTGATCCCGGAAGAGGGTTCTCTGATCAGCCAGTGTTCAGTGCGCCAAACCAAGATTACATTTAGCACGCTTTTTCTTTGGCTACAGATCAAGTACGCCTCATTGCCGTTCATTTTTTGGTTGGTTCTAACATTGCCTTCCATGACTCCTTGACCGTTACTAGCGTCCGAGCGCACCGTAATGTGCTCACTTTTAGTTCGTCTCACATTGCAGCAGCCCATCTTAAATTCGCACGAATAGTTCGATGTCTTGCGGCCTTCTTTGCAGGGGCGGCAGTTAGCTGTCGCTAGCCAATCGATGAACCTTGGCTGCATGTCGTCTTGGCATATAGCATTGAGTCAATCTGCAATACACAAGGCAGACACACTCAGCTGCGCCCCGCTCACAACAAATCCATCAGTTCATATTGATATAGATTCGGGTGTGCCAAACCCAATGTCAGCGATCTTCGCCCACATCGAAATCTTAGGATTCGGCTGTGTCCAGCCAAATGTCAGCGATCACACATCGAAATCTCAGGATTCGGCTGTGTCAAACCAAATGTGAGCGATTAATTGCCCACATTTAAATCTTATCATTCGGTTTTGTCAAACCAAATGTGAGCGATAGGTCGCTCACACTGAAATTTTAGCAATCGGTGTGTCAAACCAAATGTGAGTGAAGAGCCTCCCACACCCATGTCCATATCCGGCTAAAAGTGCGAGCTGAACCCAAACCTGCCTCACATTGATTCCCAAGGTACTTATCTTAATGTGTACTACATACTTGGCTCAGGAGCTACACATTGATTTCTCCCGCACGCATATTTGTACTGCGCTCGAAGGACTCGCTACCGCGTCTCGCAAGCTCGATTAATGACTTTTGTGAGTGTCAAAATTTCCCCACCCTGCGCAGATAAGAATTAACCAACTCACACCAAAGAAGCATCAAATGCTAGGGTGGGAGAAGTACCCTATCACACTCTCACACACTGTGCGTTGGGTGGATGATGTGTACTACCTGCAGGAACAATTGGAAAAGAAGAGCGAAGCATTATTCATTAATGAACCATTAAAGATAAAATTGGAAGTCTTTACGCAAGGAGTTGGTAACTTAGAAGAAACAGTCCTAGCCGACCTAGCAAGTAAATACTGATAATAGACAGAAACACCTCACAATATTACTACGATTACCTCCTTGGAAGAATTTTTAATTGTGCCGGATGCCGTAGCACATGAACAAACAAAGATCTTGTTAGTAACCGAAGATTAAAACCATCAATTTGTGGGGCTGGCTAATCTTGCGTGCATAGTATAATATCTCAAAGAAATTCATGGACAAGACTTAAGATTTCATTCGAAATGTTTAAGATGTTGTGTCACTTCTACCAGGTATTTCCAAAATATATAGAATCTGTCTTTAGATTTAGCGTGAATACCTGCAGAACGGAAGAGTATTTCAGCGGGGGGTGTTATCGTCATGTGCACGAGGGCGGGGGACCTGGTTCTGAACATACTAATAACTCGGCGATTTTTGGTACGTTGCAATTCCATAGCTGCAGGCACTCAATTCCTAACTATGTTATAGAGATTAGTTACAACCTGCGCCATTTTGAAGAGCACAGTAGAAATCTGCAAGATCCCGAGTCGTCTGACCGTTTCGAAAAGTACGGTAGACAACAACTGCAAGATCTGTGGTCGTCTCGCCAATGTTCTGTGTATCAAAATTACTCCCACCGAAATAATGCCTCGATCTGGATTTTCATCCAAGTTCCGAGCAGAACCAGATACCATCTAGAAAGACTCAATAGTGAGAGGAATGACTCGCCCATTAGCGATCACCCTATGTGCATTCATCTGCATGTGTTGGTTTCATGTGAGAAGAACTGGGGATCCTATATCGGCTATCTGGGGATGAACTGTCATCAATTGTAAGTCCTTCTCCCAAAATGTCTTACACATGAGTGCAAATCTCCCTAGACAGTTCCATGAGATAGTCGTAATGTTCATTAATTCAAAAACCCGATAGAACCAGAGATTCTCATTTCCAAAGCGGGAGTATGTAGAATTCGAGCTCGATGTGTCGTATAGCCAGAGCTTAGCATACCTACGGCGAAAACTAGAGGATGCACGCTCACTACTGAAAACCAACCTTGGCATTGCCTCAACTCTATCCGATCAAGCAGAAGAAATGCAAAGACGAGGAGTGGTTGTAGCCGAACCTAATGAGCGCTTTCAGTCAGAAGTCCGGCAATACAAGCTCAGGCTACAATGTCATATCTGTAATGTGAAAAAGCATCTGGCCTTTTCAGAAGATATTCGCCTTCTGGTAAAGGCATATGCTAAATCCAAAAGAAATCCGTCCACGATACCTAACCGTCAATACAGGTCTTCAAAATTATGGACTTTCGAAATGACGAACTTCTTCGAGTCAACAGCTATTCATTGAAAGATGTTGCTAAGGAAACAGCTTCTGAGAATAAAGCTATGGTCACCATAGCCAAACAATCCTTGTCGGATTCGCGAATGGTGAAAATTACCACCGTTATAGCCACGATTTATCTACCACTGAGCCTTGTGGCGGTCAGTTATTCAGCTTTCTGCTAAAACATTCTGTGGAAGGTTAACTAATGTATTAAGGCATGGAAAACAGTCATTCTTTAGCACTGGACTTGTCCAATATTCGGAAAATGGAGAAGGTGCAAATATAACGATGAGAAATGCA
Source organism: Trichophaea hybrida (assembly GCA_015178995.1). Lineage (NCBI taxonomy): Eukaryota > Fungi > Ascomycota > Pezizomycetes > Pezizales > Pyronemataceae > Trichophaea > Trichophaea hybrida. Next base: position 10,118 of record WHVE01001271.1, read on the forward strand.
ACTTGGGTTTTTATCGTTATTTGTGTGTCTCTCATGGCATGTACATTGGCATCAGTATATTTTTGGGCGCGAAGAGGGATAAAGTTCAACCCGTTCACTGAAAAGCTTTGTATGGCCTAATTTCTTCGCCACGAGTTGTGGGTAAGTTAATTTGAGTTTCCGCAGGGGCTAATATCGATAAGCTTATATTATGTTCATTTGAATCTCAGGCGTGTTCAGTTGTCGAGGGTATTTGAGAGACCCCCTACACATTTATGAATTATGAGAATAGAATTGTAGCTTGCACATTTTGCTATTTTGTAACATTTGTATGTTTGGACCATATTTCTTTCAGCCACTTGCAGCCATGGCATGTATATTAATTCCTTATCCCCACTTTCCCGGTAATGGCCGGTCAGCTATGGGCATTTGCATCTCGTCTCTCGAGTACACAAACTGAATGGGCACATACAGGCCACTTCGTCCTGCGTGTCGAACGAGGGGTCGCTACTCTCACCGATCGGGCTACTCCAGACTAACCGCCCACCACTCTCTTTCATCTGACCGCCGATTCATACCAACGAATCTTTGCAAATAGCTAGCATGGTGGTTGTGCCCATATGGCGATTTGATCCGCTGCCACCTTCATTCCCGTTACAATATTCATTACCAGCTAATCCTAGGACCGTCACCACCACCAGTACCATCAGCAATATCGCCGCTGCGCCGTAGATGCGACCATCGCCACACCTACATAAGCTTCCCAGACATTTCCACAGTGTTGAGAGCAACCGAGGAAGAAAGAAAAAGATACTCAATTGTCTGCCGTACAAAGAGAAGGAAAGACAGGTTTATTATGTGTAAAAGACACTAAGAAGCATGAAACTTAAGGGCAAGCATGCGGGCCGTAGACCGCTAGAGCTGGGCTCCAGGCCCGAAGCTTACCACCCGGGTGCAGGCGGTGATCTCAATAGCCCAGCCGAGCGAGTAGCCGACAAGCCGCGTACAGTTCAGCCCGGAGACAGCTCTATGGCAATTTCAAAACAAAAGAGCCGCTTGGAATGAGTTCAGGTTGGTAGGGTGTACTTAGCAGGGATGAAGTCATCGTAACAAAAAAAAAAAAACACACGCACAGCACACAGTCTTGGCAAAAACGGAAACAACAAGATAAGTGAACAACCATGCCAGTAATCGATAGAGAGACTCCGGCAATCGATTCCCAGCACTGAATTAACACCAGAAAGATATTCCAGGACGTTCTGGATGGTGGGAGAAGGTGAGGCGAAGTGGACAACGAATGGAGCACACGTCCATGATGCAACAATCAAACAAAACCAACAATGATGACAATCATGGTAGTGGAGATCCCCCTAAAGGTGGAGGTTGAGATGATTGAAATATTGACTCAGTGAAGAGACACAGATATGGAGGGAGCAGGAGGGGCAGAGGTGTCGAATGGTACTGCAGGTGACTTGTTCATGTCACATTTCCCCACTATCATTGTGACTGTTGCGAGGCTGTTGGAATGCGATGCAAATGGGAATAGAATGATGAGTGAGGCTCCAAAGGTCTCTCGAGATGGGAGTTGCCAAATGGCAAGAACTGTAGATTATTTGACACAGCAGCTAATACAGCAGCACCAAACTTTTGATCACTTAGCAAACTCATTGCAAGCCTTTGCATTACACAAAGAGGTACACTGGAATACAAAAAGTACGTGGATCGAAAGAAGGGACAAAAAGCAGGATTTCGGCTATGAGGACAATATACCGTGAGTTGCAGGCACTACAAATAAATCTTCATGAGTCAAGACAGGAGTAGCACCAGACTGGATAGTGGGAAAGAAGTCAGTTGAGTGTAGCGCAAATGATTTCCAACAGATCATGTCCAGTTGGTGAATAAGAATGGATGCATGATGGATGAAAACCATAAATGGGATATGGGCATGGAACGACAAGCAGAATGGGATTGCCAGATTCTGTGATGAGTTGAGCAAGTCAGAATAATAGCAATTGATGCCGCAATAAGCAAAATAGTAGACATATATCGTATATAGATCTGTAGGACCTCTGAAACTAAACAAAACTAATCAGCAAGGGGTCAAAGAGAAGGAAGGAGAGTAGAGTGAAAAGAAAAGAAGAATGGGAAATCGATTGGAAACAGTCAAGGGAAAGGACCGGATCCAAAGGGATGTGCAGAAGGCCCTGAGAATCACCAACTTGGAGACTGAGGAAAATAAGGAACAGAAAGCCAGGGTAGAGGAGCAAAGAGAAGTGGTGTTGGAAATGGTAATTGAAAGTAAGGGACTAGAAGATTCTAGATACACTCATGAAATAGTGCCAGGTGCATGTAAACCAGTTAAGGTAGATACCTCAGGCCCCTCAACAGTGACAACAATAATGACAACAATTCCAACCATGAAACTGCTGATAATGGAACGTAGGGGAAAGGCACAACTGATGCTGATAGTAGTACCAGATGTACGCAATCCAAAAGCACCATTGAAGGTTCCTTACAGGCGAAACGCAGATATTGGACATCAGGTAGAAACTCAGCTGGCTCAGGAATTAACAGGGTTGTTCAAGAAAACACAATAACAGACACAGATACGAAAGCCGAAATATATCGAGAGGTTACCCGCATCAGTGATTGAACAAAACAAAAATGATGAAGAGAGCCTTCACACTGCAAAAGGAGAAGGCACAGATGGTACCCAACAAGGAGGCAAGTGGATTGGAGTGAATCTCAACCAACAACGGTATGATAGAAATCAGCTGAATTCTATTCAAACGCAACAACAGTCTCCCTGTTTCCCCAAGCAGATATGTCACAATAGCATCAGCAGTCAATATAGCACTGGACACAAACCAACTACGAGTACATATGATAATTGTGGGCATCTTCACAAGCATGCGAGGGTCCATCACTGTGTTGGCCACAGAGAATTCCACAGCAGAAAAGGTACTTGCATTCAAGGAAATTGTTGTCAATGCAGCAAGATAGATAGACCAGGTCATTATTGATGTTGAGACGAATGGAATCTGGAAGAGACTGCAAATGCATGGCATCAGCTTCAATCAGTACATAGGCAAGGGGTCAAGGGGGTTTGAGACACTGAGGGAAGAAAATCAGGCTACAAATGAAGGAGTTTATATTCCTTTGGCGATCAGATAGATTGAACAGATGGCGGATATGAAAGAAAAGACAAACACAGTGGGGCAATCAGTGTTGTTGGTGGTGTTCCCCATAATGAAAATGAAGATGAAACGAAAGTGGTTGGACGAATAACTGACCGTGGCAGGGTTATGGCATGAAGGAGAACAATATGTGAACGTAAGCCCAGATATCATTTGGGAAAGTTGATGTGGATGGTGTCACCACATTTCGAAATGCATAAGGCTAGGGATGGCCAAGGGCATACTGTGTATAGAAAACGACCCAAAAAACCACCACCAGTGTGATGTTGTTTGGTGCAATGCTATGAACAGCCATAACTGCACACATGACAACAACAAGTGCAGATATTTCACAGGCGGGAGACATCGCCAAGCATAATCAATGCCCCAAGGCTGAACATGCCAGTACGAAGGCTCAACCACAATGCACTACTGGGAAAGACCGAAGCCAAGCACACACAAATTAGAGGTTAGAAAATGCCACAGAAGAGATCCAAGTTCCAGCAATGCAACAACTATCATAGGAGTCAATCCCTAAAACGGAATGGTGAAAATCCTTCAAGATAATCGCAGGCAGGCAAAGGATAGTACTCTTCTGGAGCTAGGAAAGGGTATGGAAAGCCAGGCAGAATGGGTGGTAATGCAAGAGCCATATTTAAAAAGAAGGGGGATTACCAAATTTGAGATATGGCTCTGAAACGAATAAAATGAAATAGTTCAATCACTGCAGTAAGGGTTGACATCACAGTTGTAGTTGACGAATTGGATGACATTGAATGCAGTAATGATGTACATGCTTTCCACATCTTCACAAGAGAGAAGTTACGATCAGAATCGTCAATGTTTATAACCAAATATTTTGAGTAGTAATTAACAACAAAACACAAGTCCGTAAAGTCAGGGAGGCGAGATGGTATAAAATGATTGTCCAGGGAGACATGCCAGTGTGTGGGGATGTCAACACTCACATCCCATGGTGGTACAGCCGGTGCAGTGAAAGAATGGCTGCCAGATTGTTGGAAAACCATATATTACAACACAAGATGCAAATGATCCACACTGCTCAGCCAACCACAGTCGCATGAAAAAATAATAAACTTGTCCTGTCGATAATTGATATCATGTTGGCAAGAGTGTTCCTGGCAGCAAATGGATCTGTGAGAACAATTTCTGAACGTGAAGAAAAATTAGTTTTGGATGATAACATGATCAAAGTGGAGTGGAGAAATATATTGGGCAATAGTACAATCCAAGAAGTGAATACATGGAACATGGACAAAATCAAAGTGAAGGATTTGAAGAAAATCCAGCCGAGATGAGGTGAATGGAGCAGAAAAAGAATGATAGTGTCTGAATGATGCTCGATTGAAAAGCTGAAAGAATAAGTGAGGTGATCCAAAACCAAGTCACAATGGAACTGAGTCAGAATGCAAAGACAGTATCAACATGTGCAACATCAAAGTAGTGGAATACCAGGATGTGGAAAACAGGAGAATCTTGGGGTTAATGAAGAGAGAAAGAGAAAGAGGCAGAACCAACCACATATGGGTGTAGGGAGCAAGTGAAGCATTGCAAAAATCAATCAGAAATAGTAAGTGCGAGTGCTGGGAGACCATTATTCAAGAGGTGGAAGAAGACAAGATATAGAAGACATTCAAGTATATTGGACAACTGGGAGAGCTTACAGTTATGGCCCTGAGGAACCAAGAAGCCAGTTTGGAGAATTTCTGGAACAAAATGTAGAGCTTATAGAAGTGGTTGGGTTCCCAAAACATGTGCCTGGAATAAAGATGAAGGCAAAGAAAGAGGGAGGAGAAACCTAATTGGAGATTATTGAAGAAGAAGTCCAGGAAGCTATCTATACACAGTGTGTCAAGAAAGTACCAGGACCAGATTATATCAACTTTGAGATAATAAAGCTGCTGTGGGTGTGGGATTCAAGCAGAATAGTAGCCATAGTGAATGCAGAACTATGTTTGGAACAGCACCTGAAGAAATGGAAGACAGTTACAGAAGTATTGATACCAAAGTCGGAAAAGCCAGATTACCATCAAGTAAAGGTGTATAGTGTTATTGCACTTGAAAATTGTTCCAGGAAAGTGGTTGAAAAGATGGTGGCAACAACAATCTCAGGTAAGATCAGTAGGAGAGGAGTGTTACAGAATGGCCAATGTGGATTTGTAAAGAGAAGTTGAGTGGATGATGTGCTGGGAATGATGAATCAATGAGTACCAAAAGGATGAAGGAGAGGGCATATTCTGGTGGCTGTACTGATGGACCACAAGGAAGCGTTTCGCACGGTTGTGAAAGATCTCTTGATTCAGGAAATAGAAGACATAAAATTGACAACAGACCTATGCAAGTAGGTGGAGAACTTCATGTCAAACGGAATGGGGAAAATAAATATGGATGGAAAAATGGGTGCAGTGATGGAGGTCAAAACGGGAATGCTGCAAGTATCTTCGACTGCACCAATTCTGTTTACAATATATATCGCAGGCCTCTGCTTGGAAAGGGAGACATAACTTCCAAAAGTTCCAATATTATATTTTGCAGATAATGATACCTGGGTTATACATCAGCAAAGTCAATCGTCCGGTCCCGGAAGCGCCGGGACCCTCCAGAAGTTGCGGAGGTTGATTTTGAATGACGCACTCTGCAGACCCTCCGGGAGTCCTCCGGGACCGGTGAATGCAGCCTCAGCACACTCCCTTGTTCTCCCGGAGGCCTTGAAGCTGTTCCGGGAGATTCCTGTATCGCAAAAGTGTACTCCGTAGCCACTTCTGATGCCTCTAAGGGTGCTCCAGGAGATTCCTGTATCGCAATAGTGTACTCCGTAACCACTTCTGATGCCACTAAGGGTGCTCCGGGAGATTCCCGAAGCGCAGCAAAGTCCTCCGTGGCTGCTTCTGAGCTCTCTGTGGAGCTCCGGTACGTTCTAGGATCACTCAGGAGCACCTGGATCTATTTCTTCATTTCCAGATGGAATCATGGTGTGTCACCCATTTTCAGATGCGCCTGTAGCATCGCATACATCTTTGGCATTCATCTACTGCAGCCTGCCGCTATCAACTAAAACAACATATATCCACGCTGCGCCCCAGCAGCACCTCGACACGACCTTGACAAAAGAAACACAACCCCCGGGAAACACAACCCCCGAGAAACACAACCCCCGAGAAACAGACTCTCACTTGAACACAGCTGCCAGGTCCTCCGTTTCCTCCCCTGCTGCATCTGGTGCTACATAACGGGTCGAGTGCTCGGCAGAGCTTACAATTCTTGCGTCCATATAGCTGCCCATATGCTCAATGATGGCCGCCTGGCGACCAGGACCAATGGAATTCCAGTGTCTCCGGCATCTATCATACAAGGCTATGTCAAACGTTAGTAGCCGTTAATTATAGGATCGAGGGGGTACACTGACGGCTGAATATCTCCCTGCGGAAGTCCTGAGAGGGTTCGCTCTTCGTTCATTTCTCGTAGTCCCTTAAGGCGCAGTTGAGTGCGGTCGCAGCAAAGCAAATCAATTGGGGAGTCACTCGCTTGTCCCAAAATTTGTTGCAATGCTCTTGTCTGCCAAGGTAGGTGTTGGAAGCGAAGAAGTGAGCAAAGATCAGCGCGGCGGGCTCGCTTCTCACAAACGACCGGACTTCCTTCGTACCGTTCGGGAGATCTTCCCATTTCCCAATCCAAGAGTCATCATTCAGCAAAGCGGCAACCTGCTGTAGACATAGAAGCTTCTCTTCTATTTTCAACGAGTACAGTGAAGTCACCATAAGCCTCGCTGTAGCGACTAGTCGACCCCGCATACCACTGATTTTCCCCCGCAACTGTATTGCATTGATCATTAGTATTATCAACTTTGAAACCCGGAGAATACTTCGGAAACTCACAATTCCACGTGTCAGGGCATCGATGTGCTCACTGGGTCCACCGGGGTGCTCCCACACGTGTTGCATGCCGTTGAGTGCGCTAACAGCTCTCTGTTGGACGGTCATGGCGTCAAGGGCTTCATCCCATGCTTTATCACAAATGTCCAATTCGTCCTCTTGAGAGGCCGGCCAGGGGTTTTCAGTATACAGAACAGATTTCAAGAAGTCCTTTGCTAAATCGAAAGCTGCTTTGTTATGGAGTGGCACCTTGCTATCCTTGTTGCTCTTCGTCCCCGACGCACCTTCAATAGGTGGAGGGGCAGCCAATGAATCCCAACTCCTTGCAGGCCGCCGTCTGGCATGGTTCACTGGAACGAGGAACGTCGTATCTTGGCTAGGAGATCAAGGCGGAGTGCCTTGAGGTGATTGTGAGCGCGTCGACAACCGAGAACGGTCTCCATTGGTGCTCCCGAGGTTTGATTTGGATTTCTTTCTTTGGAGTCGGTCAGTCGCCTGGACGGTATCTGAGCGAGCCCTTTTCGGGCCTTTTGAGCCTGTGTTGCGACTGCGTCTATTCCGTTCATGAGTTGACAGTAGCTCGTCATCATCATAGTCCGAACCGGTGGTGGGATAGTCGTCCTGCTCTCGGAGTTCATCATCGTCTTCTTCGACATCGTCCAGTTCATTCCGGTGGCCCTGAAGGTTAGTTTGATACAAATTAGGGATTCATCTGGCCTTACATGTCTGGGAACGCGTAGAGAACCTTTTTGACTGGCCGTCCTTGCTGAGCGCTCAAAATCTCGCTCTTGAGAAGCGGTAAAGTTAGGACGTTGCGAGGCCATAGGTGATGAGAATATATCCAAATGTGATTTGAGAAGAAGAGGTCCGAATAAAGCTCAGGTGCACCTGGAGAACCTCTTTTTTCTTATAGGAAACTGAAGGTGACACAGTGGTTCGCATCGAAGGGACAACCTGTTCATTCCCACTGAAGTTGAGGAGCACCTGAGCTGCTAATCCATAAAATGAGTTCAGGGATCTGTTAGTGAGACAAATGGGTATTCGGGCTTCAGGACTGCTTACCATTGTGAGGTGGCTAGATTCAGACTCAGACGTGGTTGAGCTAGATGCAAAAGCCCATGCTCTGCATCAGAGTTTTGGGGAGTGCCTGAGCTGCTGATATCTGCTATGTCGCCTGTTATCATAGCCGACCAACCACACGGATTGGTCTGGATACGCGAGAGCTACCGGTGTTTTTACCGTTGGGATACCGGTGCTTCGCATTCCGTTTTGGCTTCAACATTGCCCAGGAAATCTCTGCCTTCAATGGACCTCGAATGTGTCCAATACCCTGCCATAAGAGTAGCTGCACTCGAACGATTGACGCTTTCGTTTTCGTTTTCGTTGAACGTTAAGCACTGGGTTGTGTGGTGCCGTGCTCAGTAGCTCGACATGTTCGAGCACGAGCAGCACAAAGTCGGCAGGCTCTGTTCGACTAACCACAGCTCCAATAGGCGAACCGGAATAAATCATCTTAGTTAGCGGTCGATAGTCCTCTCTATCAATCTGCAGGAAGTGCTGCATCAGGATCCCGCTGCCGCCGTGATCGTGCTGGGCAAAGTCGCATTCCGTGTCGTGGGACAGCATCGGAATCCGAGATGCACCCCTTGGGCAGTTTCCGTTGCTCAAAATTGGGAACCCGCAGCGATCGAACTTATGCAGTACTGCGCCGCAGCTATATGCAATCTCAAGCTGAATGCACATAGTATCTTCTGTAGTGTGAATCGTGTCTATCCAGATACAGTCAGTTCACCTGCAGACAAGATCCGGTGGGGGAAAGCGTTCACCGAATGGTAGATAGAATAGGGGGTTTTGGTCCATGTGGAGCTGTGATGATTCGAATGGCAGGCAGGCGGGTTAAGCTGTAGGTGTGCAGAGATGATAAAAAGGGGCGAGATGGAATGGAGCAGAAGGGACAAAAACATCATGTTATGTTGGCGGTTGCCAGGGGGATGCTCCAGGGCGCACCTAACTCCCATTCGGAAAAATTGAGTGACTATCAGCTGGTATGATGTCGAACCTAATCATCTATTCTCACTCGATCTTTGCATACTGTGGAAGCTTTGAGCTGGCGCTCAGTCTGACGCAAAAGCTTGGGCGGGCCGAGCGCACATATGAATCATTGCTAGTACCGCTTTGGAAGCTGAAAGCGTCGGCAGAGCTTAGTCTCGGTTTGTGGTAGATGCACCGGGGATAGCGTGGGAAATTAGGATCGAATGTATTGCTATTTCGAGTACAATCCGAACCGCCTTCGCTTTCTATTTCTGGTTTTGGGCAAGCAAGTTTCACCTGACAGCTCGACCACTCCCTCGACCACCACCATAAGTAATTCTTCACAACTGCATTCTGTTTCTCACGTGATATCAAGTGGATATACTTTAACCCAAAGCCATCGATTCTCTAACATCTAGACCTAGTGACACATGAGAGATAATAGAGATACAGAAAATCTAGCCCATTTTGAAGAAGAAACCCAGTAAATACCCCCACCCGAACTCCGTACAACCACAAAGAATACTCCCAGATGCACCCCAGCAAATCAAAAAAACATTCCAACGACCCATCAATGAAATTCCAAACTCAAGCGCACCGAGAAACACCCGAGCAGCTATTCCGATTGCGACAACATCCCAGCCTGAATGGCAGTTTCCTCAATGCGTGTTTTGAGAACGTTGTAGACGTCCTCCTTGCTTATCATCGGACGATTCATCAGTCCATGCAAAACACGTAGCTGAGTAGTACCATTGACCATATGGAGCGCAGTCACTCTATCATCGAAGCCGTTTGGACCAGTGTTGACAAGCCAGGTGTGAGGCTTACGCATCTGACCCAGTCGCACAATCCGTCCAAAAGCTTGCCGCTGCTCGTTGAGAACCCAAGGCTTCTGAAGAATCACTGCATGATTGGCAGCCACGAGGTTGAGCCCAGTACCCCCAATCTTGGTGGTGGTAATGAAGACGGAGCACCAGGGGAATTCTGGAAATCGCTCATAACTTCGCTGCGGCTGTCGGCGGAATCTTCGGAGACCATGCGAATGACCTGGATGTCATGGTTGAAATGGCGATGAATCCACCATGCCACATGGCGAACCTGGCCTGGCAAAGACAAAACAGTACAGCCTTCTGAGGAAGCGGTGAAAGGACAGGAGAGCCTGTACTAGGCTGGTCATCCATCTCAGGAACAGTCGCCGAACCGCTGATCAACTCAGGGAGGAAAGATTCTCGGAGCCATCTGAAAATCGGTCCCTCCACAAAACTGCTGGCATCCCACTCTTCCTTCCAACTGCCATCGGCAAAACGATCACCTTCTTGCTCCAACGGTAGCAAAAAGCAAGCAAGCTGCCAGCGATGAATCCGCCAGGCGATCCCATGCTCGCCTTCATGCTTCTGCCTCTTGAGTCGGGT
>WHVE01001272.1:0-20573 GCA_015178995.1 Trichophaea hybrida
CGCGTATGCTCTAACATGAGACACATCACCCTGGTCCAGATGCATATCCTCATACAGCCACCATCTTCATACAAGTCTTCATTCTCATACAAGACATCAGACAGTGCTGAGACTCATAATCCAAGTACACATGCAATAGTATTGTACAATTCAACACACGAGTGATGGCAATGATCGGGTGCTAATTCGTGATTCAATTATTGTCACCGCCGTAATAGCGCTTGTGCTGTTCACACAGTGCGTATATTTCGTCTGGTGCTGGCACCAAATTTCTAGTGTCGACTGTTTTGATATTTCACACGTCTCAGCGCACATCAAATCTATGCTAGCCGAAAAGCGAGATAGCCTCCAAACATGGAGAAAGTCGACAAGACCATCCAGTGGAGCTAAAATGAGTCACAGAATTGATATGTCCTGTATCACAACGCACCAAGTTGATGCTGTTAGATCTATTACCATCTCCTATCACTTATTGTTCCGTTCCGGGGGTGCGCTTAAGCCAGTGAAACACCGGAAATATTGAATAGGAGATCAAAACAACATATGAACAAGGCCCTCGGAACATTAGAAGTTCCGACATCGCTTTCCTCCAATCATCCTTGCTTCAAGTTACTCTGTCCTACATGATACCAAATACAATTATGAAAAAATGTCAAACTCCCGGAACATATAGCCGTTCTCTTGCTCACGCCGATTACATCGGTCCACAAGAAATCTCGATTTTGGTTGTATACATTTTATTTTACCCCGCTTTGATATAGCATTCTGAACACAGGATTCACTCCAACCTGCAATTGGAACTTTCCGAATACAATGTTCAACTTCATACCATCATCCGCGCAAGTAGTGTACCATACGCTATTTCCGAGCTATCTAAGTCGGAATCTACCCAACACCAGCGAATGTGTGTGACTGAGTAAACTCTGCACTTTATCTCACAGGAACATTCGCGGTGGTAACAAACATAGCTGCATACTGTGCACTACGGGATGCAAAAGGGATGGGATTCCCATGCATATATCGCACCCATGGAGAGTATCTCAGCAGGGAAGGGGCACGAGTGATGGCCTATGGCTGGAACCACACTAAGAAGTCCCAGGATTTTTTTCAAAATTGCAAATCTCTCATCAACCATGCAATGGAGAGAATATTGGAGACTCTAGTCTAATAAATAACTCCAAGGACTACATCTCGACCAAAACATCAAGTCAAACGGAGCAATTTTGAGGGCGTTGAGAATGTGAGTGAGAACCCATGAAGCTGGGGGTTTTTGTCCACTTTCTACCACCCCTGTTTCATCACCAATTATAAATGGAATTCGCTGGTAATGCTATCAGAGCATAGAAAGCATGCTAGCTGTCAGTTGATACTGGTCTTGGCAGACTTGGGCTCAATGTTGTTGAGGTAGTTACTATTTCTCACTTCCAAAAGTTAGTGACCTTCTACAGAAGCATAACTCAGGCAATATTTCATTTCACACTCTCTAGAAACTGCCAAGCTGCCCTCAAATAGTCTCATCACATGGTCAAGAGACTCTAGCAGCGAGGACAATGAATTCCAACCAGAATTGGTCGAGTAGTCGAGTGGGGTAGGCTGCCTTTTTCCCGCTCTTCCAGCTACTCCCATAAGTCCACCAATTCTTGGTCACATTCCTCGCTGTTTGGCACAGAATATCTCCACTATACGTAGATGAATTCCGCGTTGCGATTGGCCCGGTTCTGGCATTGGCATTGGCTGTGGAGTAGTAGGGGGGTCCCTTAGGGGGTGGAGAGTGGAGAACACACACTCTCTCATCGAACTATAACTTGTCTTTGTACTTGACGAACGACAACTCGGGATCTCTCAAAATATAGTTGAGCTACTCTGTGCCAAAGTACATTCAATTTGACCAAGAATTGGTGAACCTTTAGAAATTAGCTTGTCGGTGCTGGCGGTGGAGCGGTAAGGGGGAGGGGTGAAGGACATCCACCTGCACAAATCCACTATGAAACTCCCCCGTGAAGATAGCCAATTTTTGGGTGATTAAGGCCAAAAAGGGCTTGAATGAAAACTAAGAAGCTGCTCTCGTAGAATGTGGGCTCTGATATCCAATCCGACCACCGGCTATTGAGCGCCGTGAAGAAACGAGGCTTGGCAAAAATCGCGTGAAATACCGCCCCTGATTTCGCACTTTTGGCATCCCAAATCCCGTCACGGGATGGGATGAGAGACCCTGAATCCAGCCCCGTTACCATCTCGTAGTTCACGCTATATTAGAAACAATCGCAACACCCGTGTTTCGTGCTGGGGTACAGCTAAACCCAATACCTTCAAGACTCCTGACTCATCCCGGCATATCTTCAGTCCTTCCGGATATCCGTCCCCGCTAGATAAAAGATCGTTGAGCGAACCCCACACTGTCACTTCCGTTACCGGACCCTTGAATAATGGATTTTTACGCGAAATGTCAGTGTATGGTTACTACATGCTGTAATTAAGCCCGACGTTTTGCGGGTGGCTCAGATCTAGAATCACTGAGGGTGACATAGTCGGAGTAGAATATGTTTTGGTTCGTGTGAATCATCAATCTCGTTATCTTCACTGATATGATGCGAAGTAGAATGATCCTCGGTGCAGGTAGATGGGAATGCACTCAACAGGCAGAACCGGAACTTTGGGAACTCAAAAAGGCCTTTACCGAAGCACTACTCGGATGGTGTACGGCGTTGGAGGATTAGAATCCTCCGTGGTTTCGTAACAATAGCATTAATTACATACTGATACCTAACACTAAGTAGAGTGAATAAAGTATAATTAAAACTATAAACAAACATACTGCTACTTGAATAAAACATACTGCTACCTGAATAAAAACTACGTAGGAGCATCTTTCTTTCTCTATTCATGCTACTACACCGATGAAACTAAGCGACACTCTATTAATTACCATCACGTCGTGCCTGACAGAAAGGTTTCTAGTATGAAGGGTTAGGATGCGGTAGCATTCTTGCGCACTCGCTCTATGCTAATTGTTTGGTACCTAAGTCCTCGCGTATGGAAGTAAAATCGAAAAGAATCTGAAACGAAAACTAAGCAGCTCGAAACAATCCCAACTTCAAGGAATGGGTACGATTGGCTTAAATGACGGATTTATATGGGGGCTTTGCCACCAACAAGAGTGTATTTTCCATCTTTTTGTTTCCTAACCTCCTCACAATAGTTTTATACACACGTGGCTTTTCCGGTTTCACTTGCATACCCGAGTACTCTATGGGGGGAACCGTGTGTCGGTATACTAAGCCTATGTTGAATGAGTTTATAAGGAAGTTGCAATTGCTCACAAGCCGCAAGTGCAACGGAATACCGTGTTCGGGAAGAACCGAAAGTAAATATCACCGCCTACTCTAGGGGAGCCGGAAATGCGCTTTCTTAAAGTCTCGGGAAAGTACAGTGTGTTTTCGTACAATAAAAATAAAAGGCATTTCATTGTAAGAAATAGCTTAGGAGTTCTTTCGTAATAGAGTAAAAGGCACGGTAAAAGTGACTTTAAAACTTGATGACACAGTGCATTTATAGGGTGCCTTTTATCATTGCCCTTTGCCTTCTAGCGCCTTTGGCGCATATTTTTACCCTGTGCCATTTTCTAACGTCTATTCTATACTTGGTTTCACAAGAAATGGGGCGGAACTTTGTTCGGATGAGACTGGATGTTCCGAACTTTTTCCTCGATCATTGCATATTTACTGGGACTATCTGTCTCAGCCTCCGTTATAGCCTCGCAGGAGGCCTTTATGAGGAGGTTTGGATCATGATTCCGGGTGAATATACCAGCCAGATTAGTACAAATGGGAGACCATGCTACCACTGTACATATACGGCCTTGGGGCCTCAATAGATAAAGACAATCAATCAGTAAATTAACTATGGAAAATAACTTCTTCAGAAGTGGTTTCTTTGCTAGCAATATAATACAGCGGAAGCTTCACGTGTACTATCTGTATGTAACCATAACCGTCAAGCGGTACCTCTGCAGGGGACTCCCTCCCCACTCCCGGTCTCTGTGTTACATCCCGTACGCGTTTCCAAATGGCTTCTACTACGTAGTCATTGTCGTTATCCCGAGCAGCATGCCATATTTCGATCTCAGTGTAGCCCGATTCCCTCGTAGTCTCGAACTTGAACTCGAACTTGAACACATCCCGTAGATATGTCGTTCAACGACCGTGCTCGCGTCTCGTGTTATTATAGGTCTCTCTATCTGCTCAATTGCTCCTTAGTGGCACCGGGATTGCGGTAAGGGAGTGAATTGTGTAGAGTAGGCACCGACTACTATGTTCTCGAGTCGCCGTAGGTCCCACCGATCAATTTGACTCAACTGCTCCAAATAAGCAAGCAAAAGAGGACACACCCTGCTCCTACTTACCGGTTACTGGCAAGCGGGAGTGCCAAGTACGTAAAGTCCATTCTCGATCCCACCGGGTATGCTGCTTCTGCCCTTAGTGCTATTGCGAATGCTAACTTTGACCTCCATCAGCCCAGTAGACATCAACGCGGAGGAGAGAGGACGGCGGGCGAGAGACGATGGTAGTGAGATTGTTGCCAGCGGTAGCGGAGATGACGCGGGGTAGATGATGCCGGAGGAGGGCGTAGACGACGGCGCGCAGTAGAGGAGGAAGTGACGAAGTAGACGAGGACACAGAGTAGACTAGGACACGAAATAGACGGGTCGACGGGCGCGATGAAAATACTCGGTGCAGACAACGGCTTCGACAGAGGCGTGGACAATCGAGAGGAGTCTGGCCGTTCCTGCTGCGCGGGGGTACATCAGAAGGCCCGGCATTCAATGGTGTAGCAGCCGACACGTAGATGTGGGGCGGAGGAATGGACAAGGGCAGAGGAATGGATGAGGGGGGAGGTAAGGAGAGTTGCGGAGGTGTAGGAAAAGAGGCATTAGCGAGGGAGAAGGCATGGACGAGGAGAGAGAGGTACGAGATCAGGTATTGGCGAATGTGGGGGCGTGCACGAGAGCAGTGTAAGAGAGCAACTGACGTTGTGATGCAATGGATGGAGGCCTTGGATTGGGAGCCAAAAGGCTTCGGGGTATGGTACTGTATGTACTTTACAACCAAAGCCAATTTTCCGAGCCGCGTTCCATAGATTCTGCTCTTGAGAACAAGCATGCATGCTCGACCATACTGGGAAACTCTTTGCGTTCGCTTACCTTTTGCGGTAGCCTGGAATCGTTGGTGGGCTTGGGAACAAGATGATCGTTTCTTGTATTGTTTGGTCTCTTGCAAGATAATCTCGGCGACCTCCGAAAACGGTAATCAAAATGCAAAGAGCTTCCTAGAATGGACAAGTGTGCATGGAACACGTCTCGGAATTGTTATACTCCCGAGTGCGATACTAAGCCTTTTGATTCCGCCGCATTCTCCCATACCTTCATCCAATCCACTGTCAACTCCTCGAACTGCATCACAATGTCAACGTCGATATCGCTCTCTTCCGCCGCCCCTGTTCACGTCCCCCCTCTCCCATGCCTCGGTACACATCGAGGTCCGTCTTCAACGCCCCCGCTCTTGTCGACGCCTGATCGCACCCTACAGCCATCTTGTTCCCACGCGTCTACCCTCGTTCATTACTTCGGCCTTGTCCATACCGCCGCTGTCTGAATCCGCATCTATGCGTCGTCTATGTCGTTCCACTCCAGGTTCCCCACGTAGCGACTCCTTGATTTTGCACGCCTCTGTCTGTGTTGCCTACACTAGGTATTCTCACCGCGCGATCTATAATTCACTACTACAATATTAGGTCTATCGAACTTGCCGATGTTAGGCCTGGGCGGACATTGACATAACCTCCTAGTAATTTTTACTGATTACGGAGTGAGCAGGATGAGGAAGTGTTGCATCAAATAAACGGCCACAAGTCACATCATCATTTCTAGCCCCCTTCACGGAAGTGCCGGTCCCTCCACTCTTTTCTCCTCAGCCGTCGTTTACTCCGCCGTCGTCTACTCCACCGTCGTCTACCCCTCCGCCGTCGTCTACTCCACCGTCGTCTACGTCCACTCCGTCGTCTACCTTTACCGTCGTCTACCCCTCCGCCGTCGTCTACGTTCACTCCGTTATCTACCTCTACCGTCATCTACCTCTACCGCCGTATACTCCGTATCGTTATCTAGTCCGTCCTCCACTGCGCGCCATACCCTGCACCAGCATGATTTACCCCGCTGCTGTCGTCGCTTTGCCGCTGTCATCTCTCCCCTCTGCGCCGTGGTGGATGTCTACCAAGGTGGTCCCTATGGCACTCGCAGTAGCAGTATGGGCAGAAGCAGTATACGGCGGGATCGAGAACAGACATTACGCACATTGAGTAGATGGAGAGGACCTATTGCGACATGAGACGAGAACACGATAGCCGAACGACGCATCAACGGGATGAGTTTCGAGACTACAGGAAAATCGGAAGATCGGCATCGCATACTGTTGGAATGGCAACGAGAACGACAACGTAACTGAAGCCATAGCAAATGCAGACGGGATGGACCTTAGAGACTTGGGAAGATGTCGCCCACGAGAATTGCTAAGAAGTACCGCCGGAGGAAATTGCTAGGTATGTGATCTGGG
This sequence comes from Trichophaea hybrida, assembly GCA_015178995.1. Taxonomy (NCBI): domain Eukaryota; kingdom Fungi; phylum Ascomycota; class Pezizomycetes; order Pezizales; family Pyronemataceae; genus Trichophaea; species Trichophaea hybrida. The sequence goes on from WHVE01001272.1 coordinate 6,609, forward strand.
GCAGAGATCTTGAGAGCAGACATTTTGTTTGTTTTATTCATACTGTATTCACTCTAATTAGAGTATGACAGAGCTCATAGCACCTCCGCCTCCGGGCGAGCCGGCTACATGGCGGAGCTCCCTCCCGCTACCCTTCGTCCCCTTGAGAGCAGACATTTACCACATGGAAACAGACATTGATACCGAGTCCGACTTCTCCGCTTGTGACGTGCCGCCGGGAGGGTTACATACCGGGGATGCCGAGGCTTCAACCGGTTGAAGCAGTAACTTGGATGGAGACTACTGGGGAGCTGGCAACTTTATTATTCATTTCAACACCAACCGATCGACGCCATATCGACCGGTCGATGCGATGGTGGCGCAAGAAGCAGAACATGGACCGGGCCGAGTCCGGGAACTGAGTCAAGGGGGTGCAGTCCTGCGAAGCACAAAGCTGAGCGTGGCGCTGGGATCAGATGCGGCTGCTGAGCGGGTTATCAATGAAGATTGGAATGATGTTAGATATTGGAAATTTAACTTCAAGATAATAAGACTGCTGTGGGAGTGGGATGCGAGCAGAATAGTAGCCTTAGTGGAAACGACAATATGATTGGGACATCATCCGAAGGATTGGAAGATGGTGACAGGAGTAGTGATACCCAAGCCGGGAAGGCCAGATTACCATCAAGCGAAGGCGTACAGGGTTATCGCACTTGAGAATTGTTTAGCCAAAGTGGTCGAAAAAGTGGTGGCAATGTGAATCTCAGAGGAGTGGGACAGAAGAGGACTGCTACACGATGGGCAGTGTGGATGCAGAAAAAGAAGATCAGCAGTCAACATGGTGGGGATAATGGTGAAATGAGTGGAAGAAGTGTGGAGGAAGGGGAACATTACGTCAGCCATACTGATGGACGTCAAGGGAGCCTTACCGAGCATCGTGAAAGGGAACTTGATCCAGATAATAGAAGACATGAAATTGGAAGCAGACCTGTGCAGGTGGATGGAGAGCTTCATGTCTGACAGAAAAGTGAAAATAAAGATGGACAGAAGGATGGGCAAAGTAATGGATGTCGGAACAGGAGTACCACAGGGATCCCCGACTTCACCGATTCTGTTCGCAATATATATCGCCAGCCTCTGCAAGAAAGCAGAAAAAGAAGTGCCCGAAGTCACAACATTATCCTTCGTGGACGATATCGCCTGGGTGGTGGTTGGGAAGCACGTCAACCAGTGCACAAGTCACATGCAAAGATGTGCAATGCGAGCTACGCAGTGGGCGGAGATGCACGTCATCCAGTTCAACATATCAAAAACAGAAGCAGTCTTGTTCTTGAAGAAAAGTAACCACCAAGGAAATAAGGTCAAGAGGAGGATCCAGGTGGATGAGAACCACTCGATATCGTTCAATTCGAATCTGACGAACTGGCTAGGGGTGTAAATGGACATGAAATTGAACTTCCAACACCACCACGAAGTCATCATGACCAAAGCAAAGAAGGCGCAGGGGAGAATCACAGGAATAACTGGAAGACTCGGCCTCAGACCAGAAAATGCAAAGAAGGTCCAGATAGCGGCAGTCCAGTCAGGGGCCTTGTACGGGTCAGAAGTGTGGTGGGATGGACAGATAGGACGTGAACACGAACTCCAAAAACTGGTCAACAAATCGGCAAGAAGGGTTACTGGAATGTTCAAGTAAACACCGACGTTTCTGCTACTTAAGGAAGCAGGAATGAGACCGGCGATATGACTTCTCAATAATCGGAAGAGACGATTCGCCAAAAGACTAGCCGAAATGCCAGACCAGGCAGGAGGAGGGGCATTGGTGGAAGGAGAGTCAACATTCGCAGTAAAGCTCAGGAAGGACATCAGTGTTGTCAACCGTCCTGTCCGTCTGACATCACTCAGGACGGGACGGGACGGCGGCTTGCCGTCGTTTTTCAGGCCGGACGGGGACGGACGGATGGGATGGCTGTTAACAATAAATTTCTGTCCCCGGCCGTCCCCGGCTGTCATCGGCCGACATCCATTGATAATTTGCAAGTCATATACAAAATAGATATTCAGTAACAATAAGTACATTTCTCCACTATCTTGACTGTGAAGCAAGATCCTTCAACATCTGCTCCATCCGAACCATATCTGACTCTGTTGTTCCAAATATCAAGCCCTGCTGCAGCCATGATTTCAAGCATTCTGATGCCTCAATAATGTCATCACCCAATCGGTTTCGCTGATCACTAATAAGTAACTTTGCACTGCTGAATAACTGCTCTGGCTCATCAGACATCGCTGGAATGCTCATGTGTTCAACTGCCATATGAGCAAGAAGTGACTGACGAGGGTCATCTAATTTTTCCCCCCAGTATTGATGTACACCTGATGGACATTCGTCCTCTTGGTCCCGCTCCTGGAATCGCTCAAATTGATCCAGGGTATCAGCTGCTTGCCTCTGACGTTTCCATGATTTCCAGTTTGGTATATTGGGTGCTGCCTCGGTCACTGTAACGACAGGTGTTGGTGTTGATGATACAGATGGCCGAACCAGTGGAACCTTGGTTTGAAACTCAGAAACCCAATGATGACGAACTGCACTCTCTGCCGCTGCTATACAAGTGGGGCGATCCTGCCATTCATCCCGAAACAACTGCAACTTCATTTCCGGGTGTAATGCAATTGCACTATAATATACTGGAGTCTCCTCTATCATGTTGTAGTACTTATCAAACAGCGACCAGGCATTGTTGATTGCAGTGACCATGTGGTGTGTAACCTCATCAGATGGGAGAGCATTGTATGCAGCTTTTCGATCCTCCATATGCAGCAGAAGTTCATCCATTGCTGGTAATACATCAAATAGAGCGCCTTGTGTTCGATGGCCTTGCAGCATCAGCTGCCATTTTCGGAATGGTTGGAGGAACTGCATGATGTCTGTGAGAATTGTCCAGTCTTCAGGATGTAGTTCATCAAGCTTCAGTGCTGTTAGTAATGAGTCCCGCTCACCATGTAAGTTGTGTCTAATTGCAGTTGACACAAACTCTTCCAAGGCCTCTCTGTATTGTAGAGCACATACAAGTTCATCGTAATCTCCACCCCATCTCGTTTCATTTCCATAAACCAATGCACTTGCTACACTTTCTGGATGAAGCTGCTTCACCTTTTCATTGAACTTGTCTCTGCGTTGTGGACTTCGGCCAATCCAAACAATGATATTATGAAGTTTGCCAATTGGTCCCCTTCTTCGCCAGAGGAGGAGTTCTGATTCTTCATCTTGTTGGTTCCGAAGAGATTCTGCTTCAAACTCAAATACTTCAGGTTCCTCCCCCCATAAGAAAGCCTTGACCACCAGGTTGATAAGATGCCCATGACACCGTAATCGACGTTGTACTGGATCGAACTCAATATCCAGCTCCCCAAGCTTCGCTGAGATACACTTCATTGCTGTGTCATTATTGCTTGCATTGTCAAGAGTAAAATGTTCTATGTTTTGCTCAATCTTGTATTCTTGTGCAACTGCCAAAATGATTCTGCCTGGTTTTCCCCAGTATGCCTGCCTTTAAACCTCCGTAGACCAAGTACTGTGGATTGTAAAATGCCAGACTGTGAGATCCAGTGGGCAATAATTCCTAACAAGGCTCGATGATTTGGTGATGTCCACAAATCGAAGGTAAAGTGAATATGAGTTAAAAGATCAGCTAGGATATCAATGATTAGTAGCTTCGAGGATGTGTATAATGTCATAATCAAGGACCGAATTGTATCATGAGACTTTGGAAGGGCAATTGTAAGTGAAGTATAGTCTGCAGACTGAATATCGATAGGTTAGCCATTGTCTTGAAATGATGGTTGGTACCAAACAATCCAATTTTACACAGGCAAGCAGATAGCAAAGAAGTGTACGAAATGCGGAATCTTCTACCTGCCGAAAGGCTAAATGGTTGACATTAATCCAACACAGCAAAAGTTGCTTGGACATATCCAGATTGAACTCAATTCGCTTTGTTGCCTTTCCAAATATCTTGTTAATCCGCTGGTTGACTGCCCGTTCGGTATCCATTACCCTATCTTTTTCTATTCTGTGTGAAAAACGCAGATGATCAATCATGTTTTTTGTTTCAGATACGGCAAATGTTTGAGCTGTTCGACTGAAAGGACCTGCAAACAAATTAGCATTACCGAATGTGGCTAGTAGACAGGGCTTACTACAATGTGCACAGCACCAGCGTAGTATCCCTTCCCTAGCTGTATACTCAACTCCATTTGCTGTATTGAAAACATAACTTGTACGCTTGATTTTCTTCTGTTTGAAGATGGTACTGCCAGTTGTAGCTTGTGTATCAGAGGCAGAGGAATCCATATCTGTTGACCGACTGCCACTTCCAAATGATGGTATCAATAAAGTGTTAGGTGCACTGCTCAGGATGCTCGAGTCATCATCCGAAAAGATTGGATCTTCAAATTCGTTAGGGTCGATATCAGCAATCAAGGATGAAATTGGTGTTAAAGGTAGAGCATCGATAAAGGTATCCATGGTTGAGTATGGAAGAATAGTTAATAGAGAAACAAGAGCCATGGTTGACCTAATCTCAGCCTTTATATACTGTCAATTGCTCAGGCTGATGCTTCCGCTGCGTACAAATCAAGCTGTATTAATATCTCTATCCGCCTGCTCAAACTGAACCTGAATGCTTATGACTGATTGAGATACAAGAAATATAGATAAATCCATGTATATCTTGTACCGCGCGCTCTACAGTTACAGTATACGTATTTATAGTAAGCGCCCGATGTCGGCCGATGACGGTGGATGAGGGCCGCTGATGGTATTTTTGCTCTCACCGGCCGTCATCGGCCGACATGCCATCCTCAGCAGGCGAGGACGGGACGGACGGCCGTGGCGCCGTCCCGTCCGTCCTACAGATATTGCGGACGGATGGCCAGGGACGGCTGTCGGACAGGACCGTTGACAACACTGAAGGAAATAAGGGTAGAAGGGAAGAGAGAAACGATCTTTCTATCCATCAACCAACAGAGAGCGGAAACAACAGTGTATGTCCTGGAAAAGAAGGATGCGTTGAACATCACTCAAATAACAGGCAAAGGCCTAATTCTTTGGATGAACAGATCAAGGCTGGAAGACGGAAGAGTCGGGTGTGCCATGTTATGGAAGGAAGGAGAAGAGAATTCGGAAGCGGAGTGACACTACTTGGGTAAGAAGAAAGAAGTTTTCGACGCTGAAGTATACACCATCGAGAGGGGCCTACATAATGCGGCAGAAATATTACCCACAAGAGGTGACTTGAAGGTGGTTATCTTTTTGCACTCAGTCACTGCAATACAAAGGGTACATGATGATAAACTAGGCCCTGGACAGAGAATGGCTAATAACTCAGTCTAGTTGACCAACAAAATCGTGGGAAAGGGAGTAGAAATAGAGTACCGGTGGGTACCATCTCACACAAGAGTTGAAGGAAACAAAAAAGCCGACGAACAACTGGAAGCAGCTGTGGAGAAAGTGGAGGGCACTCCGGAGCTTGTGAAAGGATACAAAGGATGGTCGATGGCAAAGGTGCAAAGGAGGGTCACGGAAGCCAAGTGGATCGAAACTGACAGGTGGTGGATGGCGAAGTTCTACGGCAAAAAGGGGATATTGAGAATGAATAAAACGAGAAGGATGAGCAAGCTGTTGGGCAAGACCAAGAAGAGCGTCGCAGGAAGGTATCCCCAGTTGAGAGTGGGGCATGCCCTAACAGGAGTTTATTTGGAACACGTCGAGAAGAAGGAAAGCAATGAACACTGGTGGTATGGACACTCGACGCAGACAGTAGACCACCTGTTCAAGTGGTGCAAGAAATGGAAGCAGCAGCATGACACTCTGTGGAAAAAGCTGAGAAAGAAGTGCAAGATGAAGGAGAGAGGCAGAGTACCGATGGCGCAGGTTTTCGATATGGAACAAGCTGAGTAAGCAGTGTTGAAGTATTTGACGGATACTGATGTCGGGAGAGTTACCGAGGCTTGGGGAGGGGATGGGCATGCAGGGAACGACCAGGGCGGAAAAGAGCTAGTTAGTTAGTTTCGGAGAAGGGAAGAAGGAGAAAGGAATGATACCACTTTGCTCAAAGAGGCAAGAAGGGACACCTGATGGTCACACTGGAGAGGTATCGCGAAAATGGATAGATTATGTTATGGCCGCAAGCGGCCGAATACAGTATGATTCAAATGAACAAAACAAAAAACTCAAGATTTTGTATTCGACTGGGAGATCTGCTCTCCCCATAAGTTCCAGTATTGCCATTTATCCAGTACCATTGATTAGAATCCTCAACACCATGGCTGTTGGGCATCATGAGATTCTCAGGCTCAGGCTGCTGATGCAGGTCACAAAGTTAGTCACAGGGATACTGTTCTAGTCAGTTGGTGGAGTTTGTTGCTCCGTGGAGTGACTGGTCAGTTCATGGAGTCCCACCTTCCACGAATGAACCAGTCAGATCATGGATCCATGAACTGACCAGTGCTAATTATGCTCAACCAAAATTAACAGTTACTCCAATTGCAAAGTTATGTATACATGAAATATTTATAATTCATCGGTCTTTCAACTCCTGGTCCCCAATTTACCATATCTCTAATATTGATAGAATGGTCGTGGAAAAACATCAATTTTCAGCTGTTTTTAGGTGTGTTTTTAAAGCCGCTCTATCAATTTTAAAGATATTGTAACTCAAAGACCGGGAATTGAAAGAGCAATGTATATTGCATGTTACATATATACATCTCTTTGTGATTGGACAAATATTGGCAGACTTAATTAGACCGACATTTTGTCATTTTTGTCTGTCCAGCCATGGCTCCATGAAGTGACTGGTCAGTTCACGGAGTTGTGGTAGACTCCTTGAAGTGACCGGTCAGTTCATGGAGCCCAGTTACTCCATGGGTTGACCGGTCACTCCACGGAGCAACATCCTCCACGAACTGACTAGAACAGATACCCTTTCGTGTAAAAGTCAATCGACATCATGATTGTGGTGGAACAAACCGAGTGTTAGACCCAAAATTTAGCCAACTCCTGATTCCGAGTGTAGCGCGACAGTACACATAACGTTGAGAATCATCTGTAGAAATATGAAAGTACCACTCTGTAGCATCAGGCTGAGAATCTCACAATCGCCAACAGTCATAGTGTTGAGGATTCCAATCAATGGTATTGGGTTCATGGTGATACTTGGACCCATGGGGAGAGCAGATGTCCTGTTGAAACTAAGAAAAGGAAGGACTGTTGAGACCTGCTCCGTAGATTGATTCTCTAGATACAGGTCCAAAGTGCGTGTATATATATGGTCTAAAACAAACTTTTACCAAGCAGCTTTCGCCGACATCAAGCAGCTTTTTGCCGACTGTGGGAACCTTGAGATGGAGAGAAGGTTCTAGGTGGTTCTCATGTTGAGAGCCTCAGGGCTAAACTTTGAGTCAGTGACGTGTAGTCAACTTACCGTCAACATGTCCCAGTCAGATTTGCCAGCGGAATCTGCTGCTTGATTTCCATGGAATCCATGTATATGCACGAATGCGACTATTTGAGATCGACCGCCTGAATGATTTCGATAATGGTTATGGTGATGGTGATAACTAGTGATGGCCCCGCGACTGTCAGTAACACCAATGCACTCTAAGTATATCTCACACCTAGAGTTAAGCTTATTGCTGGCTTCGAATGTTGGCCTGAGCTTCCAGCATCTTGGCTAGTAGCCAAACTGTGAGTTTACCAACCTTGACTATACTGCTACAGAAGTCTCGTCTGCCTGAAAGCAGGAAAGCGTGAAAGTTGGCTCGAAGAGAAAGGTGAAATGGTGCGAAAAAAAATCGTTGCGAAAGAGACGTTGAGAAAGATGATGTTCAAGTTCATTCAAGGAGGCGGTTCCTCCGCAGAGTACCTAGTCAGTTCACGGAGACCCACCTTCCGTGAACTGACCGTCCGTTCGTGGAGTCATGATACCCCACCTCTGTGAACTGACTAGTTCATTCGCAGAGTCAATCAAAAATTTTAAATACTTTGCTCTGCACGTATATATGCATACGCACCAGCATGTACGTATACCCAGCTGGCTCTATTCAGATCAATTCGATCGGCACAGCGGCGTATGTTCAGCGCAGTGCACCTGAGTACATTCAAGGCAGCGCAGCTGAGTACGCCCAGCATAGCACAACTGAGTATGTTCAGCGCAGTGCAATTGTGTACGTTCATGCAGTGCGCACTTCATTGCCATGGCCGAGATGGTGGTGTGCAGTATACAAATACTGGAGCTTCTGCAGCACCATCTGGTACTTTCAATCTTGAACGAAACACAAGATCAGCTCCACCTGAGCCAAGCCATAATCAAAAACGCTGTCGAGCAAATACAAAATGAAATGCTTGCAGTCGTACTGACTGATTCCATATCTGCGGAGGATACTGCCAATGTGAGCAGTGATTTGACAGAACTGGATACTGAGGATGAGAAGATTTTCAAGGAGGAAGAGGAGGAGAGAAAAGGAAGGATGGAGGCGACCAAGGGCTAGCGGAGGTGAAAGTGGCCAATCTGGAGTTTGAGTTAAAAGTTAGAGTTGGAGTTTGAATTCAAGCCAGAGCCCGGGCCAGACCTTGAGTGCAAGCCACAGCCAGTGACAGAGCTCGTACCCAAGCAGAGGAAGTCTGGAGCCCATGCAAGGAGTATATAGGCAGGGAGCAGAGTGGCAGTGGGCTGGCAAGCAGTGGCTTCAGCATCAACCCACCTACTCGTACCACTATTTAGTTCTATTTAGTCACAACTCTACACCCGCTGAAAGGCTTTCGGCCTGAAATGGGAGAGTGGCGGCCACACTGGCGGTGTCAAGGTTTCAGGGCTCGGAGTTCTAGGGGTTATAAAAACCAAACTAAGACATGGGTGTAGTAGGGTGTGCAGTGATCGCAGGTACTGCTTAACAGACTAGAGAATCGAATTCCTGAATCACAGGAGTGAACAGAGGTTGTTTGCCAAAACGTATTAATTGTTTTGTAGACTAGAGAACGAGTGCAGAACAAACCTATCCTCCGCGAATCCATCATCCTTATATACCATTAACCCGACTGTCGTCACCTTTGCTCACTCGTTCCAAAATACATCCCAACTCTATCCAACTATGTACGCAACCCTTTCAATCCGCGGCCTACGCCATAACCATCACACCATATTTACAACGCAACCAACGAAACCTGATTCCAACCCACAAAACCTGATTCCCACAAACAAAACCTGATTCTATCCAACGAAGCCTGATTTCCTTCGTATTTCTATATGCCAATCATCGATCAATTTTCCCACCTCGATCCTCACTCGACACAACCGTGACAGGCGGCCTCCACTCCCCCGAAGCAGCAACTGCGTGTTGGCAGCAAGTTTACTAGACGTCACAAATTCAAGGTTTAGCCCTAGATAAGGCTCTCAACGTTGGCGAATGTGACTGCCTTCCAGAGCCTTCTCTCAAGGTTCACACAGTTCAAAGTTCACACAGTCGGCGAAAATTGCTTGGTAAAAGTTTATTCTTGCTTGAATATATTCACATGCATTTGGACGTGTATGTAGAAAATGAATTCAATGAGCGCATCTCAGCAGTCTATTCCTTTCTTCGTGTCAACACCCCACAGACACTTCATTTCTTCTTCGTTTTCCTTGTCTTGCCGCATGATTTTCTGTTCAAAGTTCTTGCAAAATGATTATGTTCAAATAGAATAATACTTGCAGGGAGGAGCGAGCCCACTAGATACAGTATTTATAATTTGTGATTGACTCCGCGAATGAACTGGTCAGTTTGCGGAGGTGGGGTATCATGACTCCGCAAAGGGACGGTTAGTTTAAGGAAGGTAGGCCGCTGTGAACTGACTAGGTACTCCGCGCAGGAACCGCCTCCGTGAATGGACTCGAACAGATTGTTGTTGTTGTTTATTCATACTCTATTTACTCTAGCTAGAGTATGACAGGACCCTTATCACCCCCGCCTCCGGGCGAGCCGGTTAGATCGCGGAGCTCCCACCTATTACCCTTCATCCCCACTGACAAAAGAAAAGAAATGTAAATGACTGACCGCTCCTGACAAAAAACCCCATACTGAAAGAAAAGCAAAAGATAGACACCACCGACCTCCATGCCTCACGTCGGCGGGAACTTCTCAATGTCCGTGGCCGCCAGGAAGTCCATCAACGCCTTGTCACATATCTCCATGGACCACAGCTCAGATATCTGTACCTGCCGACATCTGCCTGCTGTCCAGCCCGTTGCCTTCCACACCTTCTTCCAGAGCTCCCGCTGCTGGTGTTTCTACCGGCTGAAGTGGCAGAGGAGATGCATCCATGTCTGGGCCACCGTCCCTCTGCACCACCAGCACTTGTCGTCCTCCCGGTGTCCAAACCGTTTTAGGTAAGCTCCGGTAGGTGCATGCCCGCATTTTAGTCGGTAGAATTGTGTTGCTAATGACTTTGCGCTTGCCATTGGGATTGGTCTCTCACTGCCCGCCTTGCCCTTCAGTCTGTCGCCGAAGTGCTTACTACATTTGTCGGCCTCCCACTGTGCCTTGGCTGCTGATCTCCCCTCGGACATCCGTCCAGCTTTATTTGAAGCCGAGGTGTATGGCCACACTATTGCAGTGCTTCCATTGGCCTCTCGGGCTAAGTTCGCCTGGCGGTCGGCTTCTTCGTTCCCGGCAATACCAGAGTGGCCCAGGACCCAATGAATCTCCGTTGCAATTCCATGGGAGAGGAGGGCCCGCGCCCTGTGATTGATCCGTCATGCAAATCACTGTGCAGGGCCCAGCTCCAGATGTGCCGTTCGTCGAATGGTGGCTTGTGAGTCGCTGATGATCGCTACCGTCTTCACTCAATGCCTGTGCAGTGGTTCTCTCTGCTTGATCGTCTCACCGAGCGCGAGTCCGATTGCCCACAATTCGGCATCAAAGACCTCCATGCGTCGAGTGCCTAGATAACTGCGCCGGGTCCTCCATTTGTTTCCGTGTTTGCACACTGCAGCGGCTCCCACTCGGCCATCGTCAGATCGCGATCCATCTGTCCACCACATCCAGACTCCCGCTCCAACTTTGGCTTCCTTCTCTGTTGCCCATCGCTGCCCACATCGGGAAAAAATCCCTGCGCCCGGATGCATTCGTCACGCCCGGGTGTGAGTTGTGCGCCTGGAGCGCCTGGAACGCCGGGAGGCAGGGTGATATGCAAGTCCGCGACAATACGATGTGACGTACTGCAAAAACACCTCTAGCCTCTATAGATTCACACGTTCGCATATCACTCTGCTGGATGCCTTCTGACGTTTAATATACTGTGTTTTTCGTCTGGTCGTTGCAATTGCATGGTGCTGGGTGCATGGTGGCAACACCGCTCTGTGCGTTGTAATGATGATGCTACACACTGCATATATCACCATACCGTCAGCGTTTCGCAAAGTAGTCTTGATTAAGTCTATTAAATCTATTTACACTTCTGAACATCGTTTATACCCTTTTCACCACTTTATTCAACTCATCCTCCAGCATATAATAAATGTCGTTCCAGGTCGCTAGGTCTATATGACTATTGACTATCCATCCTTTATTCTCTGACTTTGACGAAATGGGCTTCTCTGGAATCAAGTGAGCAGCACCCACAATATTTCCTGCACTAATAACTGCATATGCACCTCCAGAAGATAGTTTCCCTACCCTGACAAGCTGCGATGCACTTTCCGGCATTCCACCGTTGGCAGGCTTTGTCACTTCAACATATGCTAGCCAAAAGGTATTCTTGGCGCGTGAATGGACGACTCGCAGCTTGAATAGACGAAGCTTACGGTACGGTACACGTCCCTGCAGTGCCTTGTGAGGCAGATCCTGCCCCTCCTTACGTTGCGAAGTCTGAACCCATACCCAGTCATGGCGGGCAGCCCCGGAATACCATCGTTTATCTCCAGTACATCTGAGCTTCTGAATAAAGCGCTCGCCATGCATATTGCGTGATTCTACCTCCAATCCATGGTAAATTGCGGCAGCACTGCTTAAGAGATCATCTGAATCGATGATGATCTTCTTGGAGTGTAAGAAACGACAGGTGGCATCGTATAGTTCATTTCGGAGGACGTTGTCACCGATTGTTTTCAAGAGGCCTTGTAGGTTCACAACTTTCTCTTTTCCTTTGAGCTGCTGGGGAGATATGAACCACAATAAACGACGTCTAGTGGTTGCTTCCGTCGTCACTTCCGTCGTCGCCTGTAGAGCAGCTCGTTTACGCTTCCATGTGTCACGATTGGCCTTTCTGACAGCGAATGCATCACTCCGAAGGTAGTAGTTGATCATCTGAGAATACTAATCACCGGTCTTATTCGAGGCATTAAACCCGTCCTTAATCTGCTTCCGGTGAAAGCTTTCTCCGATCTCTGTCGACCACTGTTTAAGCGATCCGTACCGTTGTATCTGCTCTCGGAAGTGCTGCATGAGATGGATCTTGGGACAGTTGAAATTGCAACCATCTTCAATGTATTCGGCCATTTCTGCATCGATAATATCTTTTCATGTGTCGTGAATGCGCTGTCGAAAGGCTGCCGCTTTCTTCTTGTTTTCCACCGAATTCAACTCGCCATCCCGCTCGGCACATAATTCCGTACGTCTCCCTTTGGCGTCTGCTGGAAGTCGTTTGCCAGCCCTGAATTGTTGAAACACATCCTTCGAATCGTGGAAGTGACGTAGAGCATCATCCATAAGGTCCAGCGTTTCATCATCGTGAGAGTCATACTGGCAATAGAAATAGAACTCACTAAGAGAGCGAGAGCACTGAACTGCACGGTCAAAAACACTACGCTGAGAGGGGCTTGGGTCCCGCAGAGCATTGCGTACAACACCCACAAGGAATCGTGTCATTGTCTTGATTTCTGCTCCGTTCCAACGCGGAACCTCCTCATATGCGCATCTTGGCTTTGTCATATCAAGGTATGCAGGCACCGAGAGCCAAATATCGTTGAACTTGTCAAGCCGTTTATGCTGCTTGAGAAATTCTTGAAGCCATGTCAGGAGGTGCTTCAACATTCCAATTTGCATCGTATGGAGCAGATCAGGCTTAGGAAGATCGCTTGTGACACAATCGAGATACCATAAGATGTTGAAGCCTGGATTCACATCATGGCGTTTGAGTTCGGCGATACTGAGAGGTGTATTTGAATCCGAGAGCATACGCTATATATTATGATCCCGGAAGTTATGTCGCTCATGTCGGTGGGGTAGATTACCCATCTCCAACTTGGGGCATTCGCACCAGTAGCATACACCATTCTTGATGTTGTGAAGGTCACGATGCTCGGGGTAATCGGCCATCCATGCAGCCAGTGTCGAATAACAATGCCTGAAGTTGCCATCGGCACAGCGGGCATAGAAGGTGCGAGTCTCAAAATTGAGTAGGGGTTGCAACACATGCTGTCGCACGTTCTGAGAGACCATTGGATTATGCTCTCTCCGAGCATTTCTTCTTTTGAGCGGGACATCACGCATCTTGATGGCAATGTGCAAAAGAGCGACGAACAACACGCTGTGCATTGTGTGCTTCATCTATGCGGCTGCTGAGAGGTTGCCGATCGTCATATATATTGGCCATGCCTTCTTGTCGCCCGAGAAGTTCTTGAGGAGGGTGGTGTCAGACTTGAATAGCATCGGCACCAGCGTGCCACCGGCGGGAATTGTTGTCTACATAATTGTGAGCATTGTAAACGGCATACGAAGGAAGCTTATCTGCTTATCCCACGACCAGTCTCCAGTATGCATCTCGTTGTAAACACGGTGCCCAGAATCATTGAACCAACGTTTCGGAGTATAAGTAAGATGTTTCTCATATGCTGGCTGCTGGAGTAGCCATTTTGCACACTCTATAATATCATGGTGCCAAAACTCAATTGCATCTGGATGCTGCACACTCCATGCCATGTGCAACATAGCTTTCTTCCAGGAGCC
>WHVE01001273.1:0-20545 GCA_015178995.1 Trichophaea hybrida
GTCTGCAGTATGCTAGGTGCACTTCGTGGTGATGATGTCGTTCCAGCACTTCTGGTGCGGATTTCATTTGCAGTTGCAGTGGATTATCGGTTTCCGCAACGGTCATCCCCCTCTTTTTGAGGTCGGCGCTCCGTCGACGCCTTGTGAGCCTGCCGGTGCGTACGGTGTCAAGTCTCATGTCGATTTTCTTATCTTTTCTGGCGATTTTGATTGTCATCGTGGCTTGATACTTGTAAATCTGCATTCGATTGCAAGTCTCGCAGCATCTCTTATAAAGTAAGTGATTCTTAAAGGAAAGGGTAAAATTTCAAACGTAGTTAACCGAGTATCACCGTATAGGCAATAAGACTCTCGTTATGCTTCTCGGGAGTGTGTGCGATTGCACTTTGCACTCGTGAATTCTGTATTCCGCGGCTTTCCCGTGGCTCAATAAGTGCCACCCGTTTCTCATAAATTCATGAAGGTGTCCGTCGGTAGTCAACTCGGAGTTCCAAGTCTCCCTCCGTGGTATCAATTCTTATATCGATTCTCTTATTGATTCTCTTATCGATTCAAGCACTTTCGGTTGTTATCGTCGCTCGATACTAGCGATTGCAATTCTCGTTGGGTGTTATCTGAAGTAAGAGTTTCTTAAAGAGGGTAGAAGTTCAAACGAAACCATGTATTGCCGTATAGGCAAGAAAACTCTTGTTATCCTTCTCGGAGTGTGTGCGATTGCACATACACTTGTGAAATTTGCATTCCGTGGCCTCGCCATAACTTTCTCAGTTTCATAAGGCTTCGCTGACATGCATAAGCGGTGGTTGTGTCAAGGTTGCCATCCGCCTGGTAGTCGTTTCTCATTGTGTGAATCACTTCGGGGTACATATGGTCTTCCATGTGCGACTATTCTCGGACGTCCGTATGGGCTCATATCGATCAGTAAGGCACCGTACCTGCTCCACACGTGTTAGCTATGATGATGCAAAAGATGGAGCGGTAGATGTCGCGGAAACCAGGAGCCCAGAGAAGAACGGTTCGCCCACAAAGGAGCCAAGCCCCGCCGTCTGGATACTCCCTTCGTGACTCGGCGAGCCGGTAGCAGTCATTCAAGGACCCCATTGTTGGTACACTCTTCTGCCGCAACTACCGCCGCTGCTTCTTGCTCTTCGTCGTCCAGCGCTTGGGTCTCGCCTGGTATGTCCGAGGGTCTGACGTCCAAAGTCGCTCCCAGCAGCCCTGAGCATTGCCCAATCAGTGCGACAAATGCCATGCGTATGCAGTAACTCCAAGAATTTGTATATTCAGAGGAGGGGCCCATTGCACCGCGAGATGTTGTTCAAGTGCACATTATCTTCTTCTCCTGGAGCACTGCAATTTGGTGTCCGTAGAGATTAAACGTATAGCCGGAGGAGGAACCTAGGATCCCCACGGCGCCCCGGTATCTGCCCGCGAGGCCTTCGGTGCCAACTTTGCAGTCACCTGTCCACTTCTGCTCGAACACGCTCAGTTTGGTGCCGATAAGAAGACCCATAAACCATTGGCTCGTCAACCGCTGGTAAACAGTTGGTTCGTCAACCGGTGCGAGATGTTATGGCACTGAGCCGTCATCATCACTACTCGGTTATCCCTCCCGCCTTCTGCCGTGTGTCGGCTTCCCCGCAGACTCCATCACACCCCCATCAAACCCAAGGATGCCGATGCCCGCTGCTTCGTCTGCCAGGCTGAATTTTCAAGAGGCCTTGAAGACATAAAGATGCTTGTCGCACCGCAGTCGGTAAGTGCTGGTACGCCGGTTGCATTTCACCTTGATCCCGAATTCGAACTTCAGTTCCAATCGTCCATAGAGTAAAGTTGAGTATCGCCCTTGAACCACCTCCCGGGTTCATAGAAGGGTAATCACGATCGTAATTGCCGTCGGCAGTGTCGATCTAATGTTCGGTAATCTCAAGTTTCGATTATCCATAAAAGTGAATCTCGTAGCATTCGGCCATCTTTGCACTGTAAGCCTTAAATGTGGGTAAAAGTGGAGGTCGAATAATCATGTGTAGTCATCCTCCACCGGTGCACTTCGATCTCGTGCAAAAGTAGCTTGTGTCGACTTGGTTTTTGCCATTGAGCTTGATCGCCATGAGTCGACGCGTTCAGGGATAATTTCGACTAGATTCGTTCTTCCGTTCGTACGTAATTGCTCTCGTCGAACGTATTTCAAGGACTGCTCAGGGATGGCCATCTTGGCCGGTGACTTGTGTCCGGAGACCGATTGACTTCCGAATCAACTCGAAATAGTCTGCTATCGTCAATAACTCAATTTAGGTATATTTATCAAGTCTCAGTGCTTGTAAGATTCGAAAAGTGATGTTTGGCAAGGTCTGGAAGCCACCAGCTGGATCTTGAGTATCGACCATGGCCTTGGGCGGCGTCATGATCTTTCGACTTTCCTCAGTTTTTCGCATTGCTTTCGTCTTGGATTTCCGTCGCGTGGGGAAGTTGCATTGACATCGATTCTCGATGAACCAGTGATCCACCACACATAAAACTAATGTCCGGTGGAGCGGTAATTGCGATCTTCCGATCGTATGTGCCATCATTCTCCATATATGAATTTTCCGTATATGCACTTCCGTGCTGGTGTAGTCTTTCTCCGTATATGCACTTCCGTGCTCGTGTAATCTTGATCCGTAGATGCACTCCCGTGCTCGTTTAATCACTCGCCGTAGATGGATGCACTTCCGTGCTAGTTCAATCGTTCTCTGTAGATGCACTTCCGTGCTCGTGGAATACCGACGCTTCATAGCTACGTTTCAGAGGTTCCGCTCCGTTCGGTAAAAGGTAATCGTGAAATGAGCTTAATGGAACGCGTTTATTGTGGGTAGCTTCGGGTCCAACGATGAATCGACGCGTCTTTGATATGGCTCCGCGGCCTCCCATAGTCTTTCGACTAATCGGTTAATCGTTCGTATACGATTTCTCTCGTTGAACGATCTTGTGAACGTAATCTCAGGGGTAAGGACATCGTGGCCGGTGATGCGTTTCAAGGAACGATTAACGTCTGAATCTTGTTGGAATGGTCTCTGCAAGTGTTAACTAGACCAATTGGATAGTAAACTTATCGGAACTTATCGCTACTGTGACTGGTAGAGTTCAATCAGTATTCTTGTGAAATGGTGATAACCGATAAGTAGTCATAAGCATCGCTGATAACTAGTGTGTATCCGCCAGCATCTCCGGGATGCCTAGTAGTAATCCTCTCTTCGAGCATCGTGATCGGTATTGATTTCTGCCTTGTTTCTGATTTCGCCCTCCAAAGAACCGCTGGGTTCCGGTAATCAATTGCCTTGGCTGGTAGCCCACCACCGATGTCTGTAAAGTGTCCGCGCTCTCACAAGGGTTAGCGACAAAGAATTGAGTTCTAGATGACTTCTCTAAAGGAATTGAGTGTATAATTGCTTGTTTTTCGAGGTCTTTTTATGTTTTTGTACGTGTAGTGACGCGTTGGAAAAAAGGGGTTAAGATCATGAATTCCGTGAGCGAAACGTATCTGATTTCTGAAGAGCGATCATAGTGTAAGGACGGGTACGGGCCAGTATGGCTCCGTACTCCAGAGTAAGAGTAGATACGGTTGCACACGAGAATAAGTGATGAAGTCATATCTTTGTAAGGTAAGATGATCGCTGGAGTGCAATTGCACTCCCGCGAAGTGACTATATCCCGGGCGGTTACCCGGCGCAGGCCGGCCGCCATTACACGCATTCAGAGCAGAATTGAGGAAAGAGAAACTTTGTAGACCTCCCAGGATGTGGTATGAATGCTGTGAAAAACTCCTGTATGATTAAGGAATGTTCACAGCAGCACCAGGAGCAGTCTGGAGTAGATCAGAGCATTGTACAATGATTTAGGAGGGTTTGGGAGCCTCCCATGCCTGGACGAGGATCCTGGAAGGTGGTTGCCAGGCCAGGGAGAAAATTGCATGTTCTTGATGTACGCTGAACTGCCAGTCACCTCCACTTGCATGACATTGCTGTTACCTTTCATCTGCATTGAGTCAGGTACACATATTAGATCTCGCTTCCGAGGGTCCATAGGTTCACTGTCATGGGAATCTCCAGCTAGTGGCATATGTGGTATAGAGTCGTCCAGCTCACCCAGGTATCAAATCTTATATCCTGCGATGATCCTGATACACCTAGAGACATTGCGCATAGTCAAAACTTGACTTCTCCGGCCAACAGGAGGTATTGTTGTGTCAGGCAAAAGCTGTTCAGCCAAGTGGATGTTGTGAAACTGCCTGTTGTGAGCATCCAATATGATCCAGTGGGGTATTACGTTGCACTGGATGGAACCAGATACGTGATTTCGCATTGATCAAGCCATACCAGTAGAATACATGGTGGCAGGAAGGTACAGAGGGGTTCCCTCAATTGGCCCAAGAGTTTTGTTCCCAGATGTCCTATACACAACCAGCATAGAAGTGTACTGCCGAGCAGTAGTGTTTGGAATTATTCCTGCTTACCTGCACTGATGCCTTTGGTCCAGTTCAAGAACTGTACTAAACCTGAACTGTGCATAATGTCCTGTCCCAAACCCAGAATCAAACTGGTCTACATGAGGGTTTTGCCTGGTTTGGTTTTACCCGGTGGGTTCAGTCTTCAGTTTTAAATTACAGGTTTGCAATTTTTACCTTAACACTTTTTCATTCAAATGATGGTTCATAATACATACTAACACAATGACATTCAAAAGTTGGACTTCGGCAAATAATTTCAAATGCAATCGAAGATAGATATTTAAGTCCATTAATATTGTGGTGAACTATACAGTGTTGTTACTCTGTTGGTATCTATATCAGAATCCTCAAATATTGATATAACACAGCTATTCCTGTTTCAATGATAATCATGATGACTGATTTGGAGTATATCTCAATGGGTAACCAACTTGTGAACAGAATAGTGATTCCACTCTCATCTATGGCAGAACCACCACACATTGATAAGTAACCAATATAGTCAGTCAAAACATCAGATATGATGATTTGAACCAATATAACTATATTCAATCGTATTCTGCTGAACAGAAAAGCATTGATGCACTGTTGATACTCATTTTACATCATTCATACTGTACAATTGATTGTCATAGAATGAATAAATCTTGCCAAATGAAACATCTGCAAAATGTCACATGGTTCTGTATTTATTTATTTATTCATTGATTCATCATACAGCATGCAGCCCGCAGGCTATGGCTGGTATGGTACAAACAAAGAACTGTAAACAGGAGCAACAAATGAAACCGAACGAAGGACAAACGAAAAACCCCTGGCTCGGTAGCACCGCTCCGCAGTCTCCTGTCACCCCTGCTCTAGTTACAAAGAAATTTTGAATAAATGATAGCGGTCTGTAACACGCTTCATACAATAATACAATATTGGTCAGTCTCATTCGGCTTGTTCCTGCATGTCATGCAGGTTCTCCCCCTGGAGTTTACCCTCCCCCTCCATTCCCCGTTCTCAATTACTCCTTCTTTCAACTGTCTGCTTCCCCTTTCTCATCATCGACATCCTCTCCATCCTCCCCTCCACGCTCTCTCTGATGTTCCTGCACTATATAGTTGACAGTTCGCTGGCCTGCAATTCGGATGTTACCCTGCCCAAGTTGTGCATCATTACGGAATTCGCCCAGGTACATCTTTGAGTAGCTATATGTGTGTCATGCAGAAAATGTTTCAAAGGTTGAATTGCTTTATCTGTATATAGAAGATAATTCAAGAGATATCGAGGGTATACCACTCCAATCTCCTTCCGTATCGTTTGTCATTCGCGTCGGTATAGGGGGCATGTTGGAAGAAGATGTTCTGGTGACTGGGAACCTCCATAGCGACATGGGCAGTGAGGGGATTAAACAGAATTGGTGGGAATTTTTTATAGATAACTGCGGAAGTATCCATGTTCAGTTTGTAGTTCGGTGACGGTGGATGCAAACTGACGGTTGCCACAGGTGAAAATATTGTCTGATTTAGTACAAAACGTTCCAATATAGTTCTTTCCCTTTGTTGGATGCCTCATCCACCAATCCCCCCATTCCTGCATTTTTGCTGCTCGGGTTACCCGCTTGAGGTAAGGTAAGGCGGTATTGTAGTAGGTAGGTGGTATTTCAACAGTGAACTTTTTTGCCAACTTATCAGCAAGCTCATTTCCAGGTACATCTGTATGGCCGGGAACCCATTGTACTGGGATCGTAGTTTTGAGGGCATGGAGGTTATTGGCGATGTTGCAGAGTGCCAGGGAGGTGGACTGTCCAGGGGCGGGTTTGAAGGGATTGAAACGTAGTATGGCAGCTTGATTGTCTGTGAAAATCCATATATGTCTTTTGGTCATCTTCTTACATTGACAAATCTGAAAGCATTTCTGTGCAGCTCTAAGAATACCAAGTAATTCAGTATCATAAACTTCCTGTTGATGGCCCATTGGATAGGTCGCTTCGATGACTTCTTCTCCAGTCATTGCTGCTACAGTTCCTGCACCAATATTTTCGTTCAACTTTGATCCATCAGAATAACAATCAATATTGCGGTCATCTTGTTTCCACATCGCCTACTGTGCTTCATGTGCTTTGGCTTCCTCTTCTTTTGAATGGGGTTTAATTTGTGTTTTGACTCTGCTTTCAATCTATGGTAGACAGGCTGAGGTTGAGTAGGTTTCAATCTCGGAGCTAGTAGAAATCCTGGGCTAAGGGTCGATAAGATTTGGATAAGACGTGTTTCAAATATGCGGTTAGTGTGTTGCATACTGTCCCATGAAATCATTGCCTCAGTTGAATTACTAGACTCTGGGGTTTCATGAACTGGAGGGAAAGTCGATGGACAACGTTGTCGGATTGGGTGCATTTTGGGAAATGTAAATATTCGTAATGCATAATTTGTTCGCATGTTATTCAGTCGTACAGCTACCGGTGGCAGGGCTGATTCATTGTGTTTGGCTATTGTTGGTGATGTGCAGAAGGCTCCAAGGATACACCGAAAGGCCATATTTTGGACTGTTTCAAATTTCTGTTGATATGCTGCTTGCCCCATCCACCAAACTTCGCTCCAAAGTCGCAAACAGGGACAACACACGCATTGTATAATTGGCGGACTGCACTGGGGGTTAGTCCTGATTCTGTATTGGCTGTGATTTGAGGGCTCCAAGGGCTCTTTTGCCACTTGCGGCTTTCAGATAACTGGTGTTTGAACTTGATTTTTCGTCAAACCAAATACCAATCCACCTTACCACATCTGGGCCAACGCCGTTTGTGCCTGGGGAAATGGTAGTGCCATTGGGTAGGTAATCTTTTCGTCATCGGTGGTATCACCGTTTCGTTTATTGTGGAAGTGCATCATTCTGACTTTGGTCATCAAATCGTACCGCATTGTTTTCTGCCTATTTCAAACTGTCCGTACAGCAGACTCAAGGATGTTGCATTATAGGCTTTTGATTTGCTTCGAACAACAATTGCAACGTCGTCAATGTAGCTTGGAGTCCAGGAGCTGGGGTAATGGGTTGTGAGTTCATAGAAGAGAGGACTGAGATAGAGGAGGAAGAGAATTGGGGATGCAGGCGATCCCTGAGGAATTCCTGTCCGGACTGGGCTGAGGTCTTCCTTTCGTCCATCAAATGCCAGTGCTGTTGTTCGGTTGGATAAAAGTGGTCCACCCAAAATTGAATTGCGGTCGGGTAGCCCAGTTGTCGTAGAGTTTGGAGGAGACGGTCCTTGGATACATTGTCGAATGCACCACTTACATCCATAAGAGAGCAGTAGTGATTTCCTTTGCATGCTTTCCTTGTTCAATTTCATGTGTGAGTGCCATTGCAGCATCTATAGCAGAACGTTGTCTTCGTCCTCCTATTTGATCTTTGTGTAGTAGGTTGTATTTTTCAGCCATATATGCAATTCGGTTTGCCATCAACTTTTCAAGGATCTTCCCAAGGCAATTGAGAAGGGCAACAGGTCGGTAGGCCTTAGGTATTGAATAGTCAGGTTTTCCAGGTTTGGGTATAATCACAGTCGTTGCTTGTCGCCAACAGGTAGGGTGATATCCAGTGGTTCCAAGTATAGCAAAGAGACTGTTGAATTGTTTGGTGGCTGCTAGGTATGCTTGCCGGAGGCAGTAAAAGGGAAGCCCATCGGGTCCGGGGCTTACGTGGTGCAGAGGTAAAAATTGCTTGTTTGATTTCTGTTGGGGTAAATGTAACCCATGGCAGGGTTGGTCGATTGGTGATATCAGTTGGGGAGGGTGCTACTGGTGGGGGTGGGAACATGGTAGAACGAATAATACTGCCTTTTCTTCAAAAGTCACAGCTGTTGTGTTGGAGAATGACAGGGGTGGTGTCCGTGGGTTTTCCTGGGTTTGGTATAACGAGGGCGGTAAATATCTCTGTGCCTTGTGCATTTGCTAAAAATTCAATCCACATTGTTGTCTTGGAGGTGCGGATATCCCGGAAATATTGGTTTCGAACAGCTTTGAATTTGATGTGATCACTTTCAAGGCGGGTTTTCTTCCACTGCTTCTGGGCACGGTTCATCTGTGTTCGGGAGATTTTGAGTTGGGGTGTCCACCAGCGTTTTGAATGTGTTGTAAGCTGGAGAACTGGGGTAGATTCCTTGACTGCATCAAGAATCATATCTCGAGTAGTTCGGCTGATTTGTCAAGGTTTGATTCGGTTGGTTGTTCATGGAGGTATTGCCAGACCATTCGTGAGGCATGGGAGAGTGTATTGAGAGTTTTTGAGAATAAATCCCAATCTGTCTTATTCCAGTTGTATCTTATCGTGTTGGAGTCAGTGGTAACAAGTTCAGATTCTGCCAAGATATCAAAACGTATTGTTGCATGGTCTGAACCAGTTGATGCTTGTCATCCACGGCCCAATTTGTAACCGGTCATGGATGGCTTGTGAGGTAAGGCTAGGTCGATAATAGAGGTTCCTTTGCCATTTCGGTAGTAGTATGTTGGGGTGTCTGGTTCATTGAGGAGGGAAAAGTTATTGGTTTCCATGATCTGAACAAGTTCGTCGGCGCGTTTGGGTGTTTTGATTTGTGAATTCCACCATGTATGATGGGCATTCATATCACCAGCAATAATGCATCGTTCAGGCAATGGGATTTTGGTGAAGCTTCTTGGAATGGTGTAGAGATTAGATACGCCTTCATGTTCATTGTAAATATTGAAGACTGTGATTGGTGCAATTGAGGGGGTTGATATTTCAAGGACTTGAATATCAGGATCCTGGCTGATGTCGGTACATGGGGAGCATTTGATATAAGGTTGTTTTTGGCCACATAGGCAATTGTCCTATTGTGTTTTCTTAAGTTTTAGGTGGTATCAGTAGCTCAAATCCAGGGTGTGTTGTAATGAATGTATTGTCTGGGTTGAATCCAGGTTCTTGGAGTAAAAGAGGTCGGCCGTTCCAACTGCAAAGTCAAGAAGGGTATTGATGACTAAGGAGGAACGGTTGCAGTTGTGTTGTATAATTCGAATTTTGGTGGGTAATAGGAAGGTTGTTTAGGCATGGGTGATGGTCGGGTGGTCTTCATGAACTTGGCTCGTACCTCAGCACGTATGGCAGTAATTGTTGGGCATTTAGAATCGTTGGCCCGGTGATTACCCTTGCAGTTGATGCATTGGATAACATCATGGACACACTGTTTGCCTATGCTGGGACATGATCCCATGAGTGGGAGGTGGTGGTGTGAGGTTCTGCACATATGTTGCAGAAAGGTGATTGTTTGCATCGTAGGTAGGAATGGCCAAATTGTTGGCAGTTAGTACATTGGTCGGTTGGTCGAGATGCCACATATCGGTCGGCTTTGCGTGTCTTGCCATCTACTTGTCCTCATATCTTGAATGTGTTTTGCTTCATGTTCAGTACGGACTGCAATCACCATGGTGGTTGCCGTTTTATGGGGTCGAGTTTCTGGCTTTGTAGAGATCGTGGTATGGTGGTAAGCTTGATATGATTGTTGTTCATCTCAATATCTTCTTTCAATAATTTCATTCCTGTTTCACATTCAGGAAACATTGTAATGTCGATGGAATGAACCATCATTCGGATCCAGGTTCTTGTTTTTGAGATTTTGTGCGGTTGTATCAACTGAACAAACTGTTTCCCAATAGCAGCCTTATGGGCTAGTACCAAATCCACAGGGCAGGCATCTGCTGCAGGAGGACGAGATTGTGCTTGTAGTTGGCAGAACATGTCCAATATTGGCCAAAGGGTCTGTGTGCATCGTCGGAGGGTGGCGTTGATGGCAAGCTTCAGTTGTGTATGATCCGCAGTAACTGGTTGATCATTCTGTCGGCAATTACTAGTGTCGTTGTTTTTGGGAAAGGACGGGATTGAGAGTACGCCCATTTTATCTTTTGGTGGGTCTTGCTTTGGCATGCGGATGCAATTGCTGACCACAGTGTGGGTTTGGGGGAGCTCCTTCTGGGATGGCTGGAGTTAGTAGGTCTGTTGGTGCTGGTGGTGCATCTTTCTTTGATGCTTGGATTTGTACAAGGTATTAACTCAGTGTCCAGGGTTGCAATGGTATTGCGGGCAATTTCGTGTTTGGTTTCCATTGAGGCTAAACGGTTGCCAGTTTTCGGTTTTGGGTGGTAAGACGATTGTTGATTTTGAGAATATCCTCGTGAGTGGTTCAAGGTGGCTTTGAATACCTGATGAATTCTATCTTCATCTTCGTCATTGGCATTCAGCAGGTTGGTGGATGGGTCTGAAATCTTCATCTCCAGAATTGTCAACATCGTCAGATCATTCGTCATTGGCCTCGGTATCCCCTGGGGCATCTCCAAGTTCTAGATCTGCACTTTCAGGGTTTCCAGATGGTCTTGGTTGGTCGGTTGTTGAGGTGGGGAAGATGGTTGTAGTTGTTCAGAGGTGTCCTGGGATGGACATTACCAATGGCCATACAGGTGCTTGAATGTATACGAGGGGCATTGAGTGACAGGTATGGTCAGGTAGCTGGCAGTCGGCAAGACTTGCCTGCTTGCCTTTCCTTCTCGTTTAGATATATGGCCTGTCAAAGTGGTGTGTGATACAGCTGGGCATCAATTGCAGAGAGTGGGTCTGAACTGGGGTTTGGATAAAGGTGCATTCCATAAGTACTGGAAGTCCCAGGTGGGGGTGGTGGGGTATTGGGAAGTCATTGAAGACTTTAGAGGGGTTATAAGGTGCTAAATATGTTAAAGAAATATAATTTTGTAGGTATTTAAATAGGTAAAATCCGACTTTGAGTGTTGATATAAGTGCCTCGGTACCACCTATTCCCTGAGGGGGTTAGAGCTTCTCCTCTTTTGTCATTGCAAGGTGTTGGAGCCTTGTACTAGAGCCTTTGCTCCTCACAGCAGATACAAGACACCCGTAGCCACAAGAAAACCTCAGGAGGCCTGCTATATAATGGGGCTGTAAAACCACTGCAAGGAAGGAAGTGCAACTTAACGCTGGAGATCCACCCAAAGACTCAGGGGGTCAATGGCGGCAAAGTAGCCGGACGTTGTCGCCTACACCCTGGTAGGTCTGCTGGGCCTGGTGGCCAATATGTTCCAAAGGGGGGGAATGAAAAATGCGAAAAATGCATAATGTGAAAATCGACCGTTGTGGAGTCAATTTTTGTCCGATCAGAGTGTGCCTTGGCAGGGTAGCCTGGGTGTGTGTACACGCTGTATTCGTAGGGCGTTCGAAACGGATAAAACTCATTGAGAAACAATGGATTCAGAATTTGGCTTTTTGCTTCGAGGAATTTTGGCCCTGGCTGTCTGGGGCTTGTAGGCAAGTACAGATGTTTTTCTAAGGGCTTCTGGGGCCGCTGGATCGATTGCCGTTGTTTGATTCTGATTTGGAGTTCATTCCACTGAGATAGAGGGGGGGTAGGAGCGAAAAAGCGACTTTTCGAAGATTTTGTGTAACTAATGCAAATGTTAATCGTTTGGTCTGAAATTAAAACCTGAGCCTCGTCTATATGTGCTGTTGTTGCTCCCAAAGTTTGGAGTCGATTGGATACGAATTGGTTGTGTAGATGATCGGTGGGGGCCCTTTTGCAGGGGGCTGCAGTGGGGGGAAAAAGAGGGGTAAGAGGCCCAGTTTTCTACCCAGAAACAATACAGGCCCTGGAAGAGAGATGCCCTATCGTAGGGCGGGTAATTGGGGGTTAGAAATCGATTGCAAGTGTCTACTTGGCGATAGCTAAGCTGGTTGTTGACTTATCTTTGAAAACGGTTTTGCTGGTGTGGTTGTCGCTTTTCTCACATAGTTCTACAACACTGGTGCAATTTATGGGAGGTGTCAGCAGGCTCCTGAGAACTCTCAGAGTAAGGAACAGAACTCTGGTGGACTCCAAGTGTATGGGAACACACTTTGGAAGCCTCCTGGAGCTCTAGCCAAGTTCTGTCAAAATCCCAACAGCTTTGTTCACTATTTCACAAGGTTTCAGTATACCTAACCTCCAAGTTTCAGTATACAGAAAACTACTGCAATGATGCTCAATACATGTGAGATTGCAAGATTGTTATAGCTCCTGAGATACATTGTGTGCCAGAGTTCCCTGGGTCACCTGACGCACTCGACATCCTCGCCATTGCTGAGATGCTTGGCAATCTGAGATACTTCACACTGATGAGATTCCCTGTGCTGTTGAGATCCTAGACACATCTGAGATGCTTGGTGCTTATGTGATGTTCGGCTCTCCTGACATACTCAGGTCACATTGCTCCTCAGATAATTGGTGCATGGTGCATCTGGCACGACTTGCACCCCTCCATTCATGTCTGAACAATTGTTGGATGACAGTGAAATCGTGATTATATTGACATCTACAATATATACAGGGTTGCACAAAAACAAGGGACATAAGAGATGACTTCAATGTTGGCTTGGTGAGAAATGCCGGGATGAAGTGCATGCAGGCATAGAGATTGATGAGATAAATGATTGATCTCAAGTGTAATTGGGGCGAGGTCAGTGAGACAGGGATTTTGGGCAGGCATACAGTGAGATAAATGCTGCCAAGCATAAGAAATGGTGAGAGACGGTCGCTGAAGCGGCGGGCAGAAAGTGAGGGCATAATAGAACACAAGGAATACATACGAGATCTGGCTTGTAATATGATATCTTATGATTGCTAAGCTAACTGGAGGACTCAACATAGATAGGGACGAATGGCTGCACATTCTGTGCTCAACGTTCAGAGCATATGTGGTAGTCAGAACGGTGAGTCGGTAGCTGAAGCCGGCTGCCGAGAGTGAAGGGCAGACACAGTGCATGTATTATTCATGGAAGACCCAGCTTGAGAGATGTTATCTTACAATCACAAAGCTGAGTATAGAGGAGGAGGGTAAACTCCAGGGGGTGAACCCGCATTATATGTAGGACCAAGCCGAATGAGACTGACAGATATTTTATTATTGTATGAAGCGTGTTACAAACCGCTATGATTTATTTGAAATTTCTCTGTAACTAGAGCAGGGGTGATAGGGGACTGTGGAGCGGTGCTACCTAGCCAGGGTTTTTCGTTTTTCCTTTGTTCGGTTTCATTTGTTGTTCTTGTTCTTGGTTATATGTTTGTACCTCACCGGCCATAGCCTACGGGCTGCATGCTGTATGATGAATAAATAAATGAAGCTGAGTATAGGACTTATCTAAGATAGAGTGGAGTCGGTCTCTATAGCCGGCTGAACAGGCAAAGACCTCACTGTTTGCAAGAGTGATCAATGAGCTATGAAACAGCTGGATATAGCAAGGAGGAAACTGTAATGGCGGCCGGGCAGTGCCGGGTAACCGCCATGGATATAGTTACTTCCCCAAAGTACAATTGCACTCCAGCAATCATCATTCTTACCTTGCAATGATATAACTTCATGACTTATTCTCGCGTGCAACTGAATCTACTCATAATCTTGAGTAGGGAGCCATACCGGCCAGTACCTGTCCTTACACTATAATCTCTGACATGAAACCCGATATGTTTTGCATGCGTCATTTGCAATCAACCCCTGTTTTTAAATCAGTTTCTATTGGA
Organism: Trichophaea hybrida; assembly: GCA_015178995.1. NCBI lineage: Eukaryota > Fungi > Ascomycota > Pezizomycetes > Pezizales > Pyronemataceae > Trichophaea > Trichophaea hybrida. The sequence continues at coordinate 14,031 of WHVE01001273.1, forward strand.
ACAAAAATATACCGAGATCTCGAAACACAAGCACTAATACACTCTAATCCTGGAGAGAACTCATCTCGAACTCAATTCGATGTCGCTAAACTTTGTGAGTGTGAAAATACCCTGCAGGCATCGGTGGTGGCTACCAGCCGCTGAAATTGATCACTGGAAGGCAGCTGTTGTGAAATAAGATACCCTGCGAAAATCAATACCGATCACAATGCCGAAGATTAGAATCACAACGGCAATGATCATAAAACTTGAACAGATGTTTTCGATTGGCATCCTGGAAACGGTGGTCAATAGACACTAGATACATTGAATGCTAGCGGTCACAGGAGTGATAAATACGGATACATTTACCATTCAATTGACCTTGATGATGGTTACAGAGACCATACCATAAAATTCAGATGTTAATTATTCCCTGAAACGCGTTACTGGGCACAATGTTATTACCCCCGAGATACTGTTCACATTATCATTCAATGTGAGAAACGATATACAAACAATTGATTGACGAGTGAGAAGACTCTGAAAGGCCATCTAGTGGAATTAAAAACAGGTTGATTCATTGTTGAACATGATGACACCCACGATGAACACGTTCGATCAACCTCACTCGACGATCACTTTGCACCAAGCTCAGCTGAAGCTCTGAAGCCAATTGAGGATACATCAACATTCTACAAACGCAGAAGTGCATCTACTGATCATGATCACAGAAGCACAGATGTGCATACACACAGAACGATCACACTAGTATGGAAGTGGATCTATAACCAATGCATATATGGGCAATGATGGCACATATGATCTGAAGATAGCAATTTCCTCCCCACTTGATATCAGATTCTTTCAGAGTGGATACCTTGTTCTTTGGTAATGGATAGGTCAATGTCAATTCTCTACACGAAGGAAACCCAAAACAAAAGCGACCAGAAAACCCTAGCAATGTCCAAAGATCATAACACTGCCCAAGGCCATGGTGAATATTCAAGGACCATTTCAAGTTCATTCGGAGGCCAATCGATCCCGGAGTTGTATCACCCACTGCAATCACTCCACATTTACCCATACATATCCTGGCATCTCACAAGCACTGAGACTGGTCAAGTATATCGAAATGTGTTCCTTCATTGATTCAAGGACAATTCCGGAGGTCAATTAACCCCGAGAGACATGTCACCGGACATTCTGAGTACCTCCAACAAGTCCTGGAAACATGCTCATGATGATCATACACATATGATCAAACACTGACATAAGTCTAATGCTATAGGTGTCAACCAACGAAGCACCTGAAAGTGCTAGCAAATCTTTAATCGACCTGCATTGACAGTGTCGATTGATTGGTTCTGCGACAGTTACCACTGAATGCATCGAATCATTGTTAATCTAAACATGAAGTCGAAGTGCTGGTAAAGAGACTCTTGCAGATGTATTGAAGTGCATGGCATTGGTGATGCAGCCGAAGTGGTACTGAAGCCAACTATGCGAATGACCCGCAGAGCTGCACCCGAATATGTCTATCTGCGAAACAATCTTCCTCAATCATCTGTGAGAAACCTCTCGAAGAAACACAATGCTGTGATCAAAATTCCAACATGCCTCTGCAACATCTCTTGACCAGCCAAACAAAAGAAAACAATGGGGGTTCCTGTCTCGCCGCCATGACTGAGAAACAAACAAACAATCAATCAAACAAAATGCTTTCTCCAAAAAAAGAACATGAAACTTGTATCTCACACCATCTTCAATCTCGCTTTCCTTTTCCCCTTTGGCCGCCCACCTATTGCCTTCCAATATACCTTCACCGTCTCTTTTGCTTTTGCCATATTCTCCTCACGCTCCCATGTGTTATCAATCTCATCCAATCCTTCCCATTGAATATCATATTCCCAATCGGTTCCAGCAGGGCTTGCGTGGGGATATGCAATCGATTCGATGACATAATTTGTGCCAGTACGGCTGGTCCGTACTTGCAGAGGTGGCGGGTGCCAACTGACCTGCGATCCGTTTGTGCGGTCATCCGTCACCCTGCAGACATTAACAGTATCATGTATCATCATGTCAATTGAGAGATCTAGTTCGGCAGCATTGCCACATAAAAAGAGGATCTGGTATGGGCTAATTTGACGATGTACTAGTTTGCAGCGTGTAGGGTTGACGTTGGCATATACGATTGGCAGATCCTTCACTTCTGAAAATACATTTGCACTGGCAGTGATAGCAGGTTAAAATAGGCATTGTGATTTATTAGCCTCAGCTGTCTGTTCATCCTCAGCATTCCAGAGTTCATGGCTGGTGACTCCCAAACTATGCTGCAATTGTTCGACAAATTCACAGCCTTGTAAACCTTTTGCCGATTCATTGGCCTGCGGCCGTTAGAGGTCTGCAATTGAATCTAGTGGTACAGGTGGAATATAACCAACGTCAAGTTCGAGTTCTCAGAGAGGCCATCCATTTCTGGACGGAATGCCGTGAACATGACCAGCTTCCCCTTCAGAATCCTACCAACATCTCTCAAGTAGTCCGCTGTGAAACGAACATTGTGGTTTGATACAACGTGTTGTGTTACACCATGTGTGCGGACAATGTCGTTGATGATGATGCGCGCAAAGTCCGGCGTGTCAATTGTTTTCTTACATGCTCCCCAATATGCACTCTTTGTCCAGTGGTCCACACATATTACAATGCAGTGGTGGTCATTTGTTGAGTTCAGCAGATCAGTTACAATGTTGATGACAATTCTTTGCCAATGGCCATTGGCTATAGGAATTGGTCGCAGGAGGCCCATGGGTTTCCCGTTGCGGTGGTGGGTTCCAGGGCATAAGTTGCAGCCCGCTACGTATTGCTGCATGCCTCGCCACAGTTTTTTCTATAAATATAGGTTTTTCGTGCATAGGTATGTCCGATCAGCGCAGCAGTGTCCCCCTGCTCACGTGTCATGGACTTCATGCAGGATTCGTCACTGCATCATTGTTGGAATACATTGCTGCCCCCGCTTAGCATTCTTCTCTGCCTCTTCTTCGTCCTGCTTCTCTGTTGCCATGTTCCTTGTTCTCCGTCCTTCCTGCTTGCCCTTGCGTTTGTTTTTGCCTCTATTTCTTCTTCCTTTGCTTTTGTCCTTGTTACTTCCTCTCCATCCTTCTTCCTTGCCCTTGCGTTTAACTCCATCTCTTCCTTTTCTATATCACCATGTAACCACAAAAGGCCATTCTCATCATAATAGAACGGTTGAACTGACACCCATACTTTGCCCACCTTGTTCAATGCGGTTGGTGGTAGGGGCACAGATTCAGGTTGACCAAGAAATGTGCAATAGGCACCAACCATTGGTAATCAATAATGGCTGCCTTGATATGAGCAATCCATTCTTTGGCCCCCATAACGTGAAGTGCAATAAGATCACGACACTTCCGTCGGAAATCCGGGTGGGAAGAAAATGCACCCGCAACATCATTTTTGATACCTGGGATATGCTTCTCCTCCCAGTCAAAGTTTTAGAGTACCGTCAGGATATCCATCTAACGTACAGTGAGGATTATTTATTTCTTTATTTATTCATCATACAACATACAGCACGCAGGCTATGGGCGGTGAGGTACAAACCAATAACCAAGAACAAGAACAACAAATGAAACCGAACAAAGGAAAAACGAAAAGCCCCTGGCTAGCTAGCACCGCTCTGCAGTCCCCTATCACCCCTGCTCTAGTTACAAAGAAAGTTGAAATAAATCATAGTGGTTTGTAACACGCTTCATACAATAATCAAATATCTGGCAGTCTCATTCGGCTTGGTCCTGCATATCATGCAGGTTCTCCCCCTGGAGTTTACCCTCTTCCTCCCTTCCCCATTGAAATTTCATCCTCCTCTCAACTCTCCGCTTCTCCTTCCTTTTAATCATCATTCTCCCCATCATCCCCTCCACTCTCACTCTGATGTTCCTCCACCATATCATTGACAGTGTCCTTGCATGCAATTCAGATGTTACCCTGCCCAAGGTGTTCATCATCATGGAATTGACCGAGGTACCATCTTCGAGTGGCTATAAGTGTTTCCTTCAGAAAATGTTGCAAAGGTTGCATTGCTTTGTCGGTATAATGAAGATGCTTCCAGAGATATCGAGGGTATACAACTCCAATCTCTTTCCGCATGATTTATCTTTCGCGTTGGTATAGAGAGCATCTTAGTACAAGATGTTCCGGTGACAGGGGACCTCCATAGCAACATGGGCAGTGAGGGGAGTCAACAGCATTGGGTAGTATTTTGTATAGGTAACTGCGGAAGTATCCATGTCCAGTTCGTAGTTGGGTGACAGTAGATGCAAATTGGCGGTTGCCACTTCTGAAAATATTGTCTGGTTTGGTATGGAATGTTCCAATATAGTTCTTTCCTTTCGCGGGATGTCGCCTTCACCAATCCCCCCATTGCTGCATTTTTGCTGTTCGCGTTACCCTCTTGATCTATGATAATGAGGTGTTATAGTAGGTAGGTGGTTTTTCCACACTGGACTTTTTTGCCAACTTATCTGCAAGTTCGTTTCCAGCTACATCTGTATGGCTAGAAACCCAGTGTACTGTGATAGTAGTTTTGAGTGCATGGAGGTTATTGGCAATGTTGGAGAGTGCCAGGGCAGTGGACTGTCCAGGGGCGGGTTTGAGAGTATTGAGATGTCGTATGGCGGCTTGATTGTCTGTGAAAATCCATTCATGTCTTTTGGTGAGGTTATTACGTTGACAGATCTGAAAGCATTTCTGTGCAGCTTTAAGAATACCAAGTAATTCAGCATCATAAACTTCCTGTTGATGGCCCATTGGATAGGTTGCTTCAATGACATCTTCTCCTGTCATGTCAACTACTGTTCCTGCGCCAATGTTTTCATTCAACATAGATCCATCTGAATAACAAACAATATTGGGGTGATCTTGTTTTAACATTGCATACTGGGTGTTATGGGCTTCAGCTTGCACTGCATTTGAACGAGGATTAATTTGTGTTTTGACTCTACTTTCAATTCATGGTGGACAAGCTGTGGTTAAATAGGTTTCAATCTCCGAGCTGTTGGACATCCATGGGCTGAGGGTTGATAAGGTTTGGATAAGACGTGTTTCAAATTTGCGGTTATATTGTTGCATACTGGCCCATCAAATCCAGGGTCCAGTTGTGTTACTAGACTCTGGAGTGTCATGAAATGGAGGGAAAGTCAATGTACAATGTTGTCGGATTGGATGCATTTCGGGAAACGTAAGTATGCGAATTGCATATTGTCTTCGAATGTGATTAAGTCGAGCAACCACTGGCGGCAGGGCTGCTCCATTGTGTAGCGCTATTGGTGGGGATGTGCGGAAGGCTCCAAGGATGCACCCAAGTGCCATATTTTGAACTGTTTCCAATTTCTGTTGATATGTTGCTTGGCCCATCCACCAGACTTCAGCTCCAAAGTTGCAGATAGGTACAACACACGCATTATATAGTTGGCGGACTGCACTGGAGGTTAGTACTGATTCTGTATTGGCTAGAGATTTGAGGGCTCCAAGGGCTCTTTTGCCGCTTGCCGCCTTCAATATGACATGGTGTATGAAGTTGATTTTTCTGTCAAACCAAATAACAATCCACCTTACCACATCTGGGCCAATGCCTTTTGTGCCGGGGGAAATGGTAGTGCCATTGGGTAGGGTGATCATTTCGTCATCGGAGGTATCACCGTTTCGCTTATTGTGGAAGTGCATCATTTCTGACTTTGAGTCATCAAATCGTACCGCATGGTTCTCTGCCCATTTGAAAGCTGTCCGTGCAGACGCCTCGTGGCATCTTTCATTATAGGCTTTTGATTTGCTTCGAACAACAATTGCAACATCATCATTGTAGCTTGGAGACCAGGAGCTGGGGTAATGTGTTGTAAGTGCGTTGAAGAGAGGAGTGAGATAGAGGAGGAAGAGAATTGGGGATGCAGGCGATCGCTGAGGGATTCCTGTCCGGACGGGGCTGAGGTCTTCCATTTGTCCATCAAATGGCAGTGCTGTTGACGGTAGGATAGAAAGTGGTCGACCCAATATTGAATTGCGGTCGGATAGCCCAGTTGTCATAGAGTTGGAGGAGACGGTCTTTGGATACATTGTCGAATACGCCACTCACATCCATAAAGAGGGCATTGGTGATTTCCTTTGCATGTTTTCCTTGTTCAATTTCATGTGTAAGTGCCATTGCAGCATCTATAGCAGAGCGTTGTCTTCGTCCTCCTATTTGATCTTTGTGTAGCAGGTTGTATTTTTCAGCCATGTATGCAATTCGGTTTGCCATCAACTGTTCCAGAATCTTCCCAAGGCAATTGAGCAGGGCAACAGGTCAGTAGCCTTAGGTATTGATTAATCAGGTTTTCCAGGTTTGGGTATAATCACAGTCGTTGCTTGTCGCCAAAAGGTAGGGTGATATACAGTGGTTCCAAGTATAGGAAAGAGACTTGTTGAATTGTTTGGTGGCTACTAGGTATGCTTGCCGGAGGAAGTAAAGGGAAGCTCAT